>ML313356.1:0-40857 GCA_005239505.1 Nicotiana paniculata
AACCAAGTTGGAGATATTGATTATTATGGTGTGCTCAAATAAATAATAGAACTAGAATATACATGTTGGCCATATAAGAAATTGATACCCTTTAGATGCAAGTGGTTTGACCCAAATCCAACAAGAGGTACAAGAGTATACAACCAATACAACATAATTGAGGTTAATCATACGAGGGAGTATGATCGCTATGATCCTTTCATAATTGCACATAATGTTAGGCAAGTGTATTATGCTCCTTATCCATTGCNCTAGAAAATGATTTGGATCATCCTGAACACATATTGGAAGAAGTTGATATAAATGAAGTAACAATTATAGAAAATGAGGAGAAAGAATCAACTGATGATGCTCAAACAAGTGAGGAAGAAGAATTCTCGGACGAGGAACAATACGTCGATGAGCTTTAAAAAGTTGGGTTTTTAATAACTCTCATTTTATAGCTAGTTTCTTATATGTTGCAATCTAAATATGTATTATATTATGCAGATGAAAGTCAAGGGTTAAGGTAACAATGACCCTACTGGTTCTCGGGGTCGAGAAAAGGCTAGAAAGGGAAAGAGGAGGGTAGAAAATAATACTCCATCTTTTCCACCCTCTTCAGAGATGCCTATGCCTATGCCTATGTCTTATCCTCCACCCCACGACTATAATGAGCTTCCACAGCATCACAATCCCTACACCTTCATACAGACACCAGGTCTTTCATCACAGGGCCATATGACTATACGTCCGCCATACAGTCCAACTGCCTCACGACCACATGGATCGCAGGCATCTGCATCGCATGGATCACATCCATCCATGTCACAGCCACATAGATCACATTCATTCATTTCACAACCACTCGGGTCACAGCCATCAGTATCACAGCCACTTGGGGTCCATCCAACTATGTCGGAGTCACAGGGATCGCAACCATCTTCATCAGCGACTCCATCTATTTCAGGCCTTCGCCTGCGAGGTAGTAGCTCTGACCCCCTACACCTTCCACACATGCCTCTGATATACATGCATCAGACGGTGATGATGATGATGATGAGGAGGTGCATTATGATCAATATGGTAGGATCATCATAGTCCCTGAGGGTGATGGGTAAGAGTTATTTGTTATTTTTGCGTTTATTGTTTTGTAATGTTTTTACGAGATATTAATGTGTTTTTTTGTTAAATTTCAGGTTCATACCGAGTAATAATACCACGAGGATAATCACCAAAGCCATCAGAAAGCTTTATGATGGCTCTTATGCGACTTGGACCGATTTCCCATTCTCGCCGAAGGAGCAAATTTTCAATCAATTTAAGGTACAAATGTTCTTTTAAACAGTTTAATTATTTATATTTATGATATTTCCATTTAATATTTAACTTTTGAAATACAGATCAAGTGTGTATGGGAACACAGCTATAGT
The DNA here is from genome assembly GCA_005239505.1 of Nicotiana paniculata. Classification (NCBI taxonomy): domain Eukaryota; kingdom Viridiplantae; phylum Streptophyta; class Magnoliopsida; order Solanales; family Solanaceae; genus Nicotiana; species Nicotiana paniculata. The sequence goes on from ML313356.1 coordinate 1,413, forward strand.
GCGGAAGTTGTTGCAAATTTTCATCACAAAGCTCGCAAGCGGTTGTCGCATACTTTCTCCGAAGCTAGAAAGAAGAAAAAGAAACCTAACTGGTTACTTCAAAATTTGTGGAATGATTTGCAAAGTCAATGGCTTACCGCAAAGTTCTTAGAGAAGAGCGAAAAAGCAAAGAAAGCTCGCGCATCTGAGAAGGGAGGCTCCTTGCACATTGGAGGTTAGATCAACCTAGGGACAATAAAAAGGAGATTGGTACGTAATTTATTTTAATTTTCAAAGTATATCTATTCTGCTTATTAACTAAATTAATTTGTTTTCAGGAAAAGAAGCTGGGGCGTCCAATGAACCCAGATGAGCTATTCAAGGAGACACATATTGTAAAGAAGAAGAAAGAGACGGATCACGAAAGATGGGTCGAGGACCATGCCTCGACTGTATATGTAAGTTTTCACTTCTCATTAAGTATTTTAATTTACTTTTATATAAATTTTGAAATACTAATTCAATGTAAATTTTTGTATAGGGTCGCTTCCAAACTAACGTGGAGGAATTCATCCGCACTCAACCACCTAATGATTCGGGCGAGCCAACCCAACCTTCAGACGAGGATGCTGAAAGAATAGGGATGGAGTCTGTTGGCGGTCCAAAATGGGGGAAGGTATACAGGATTCCTATTAAGAAATTCCATAGATATAAGTGTGTAATGCAAGGAATAGGGACTTCCTCGCAAAGTGAGCAACTTGATGGGGAGATCCTCTCCGCTATGCGGGAGATTGTGACAAGGCTCACATCCGAGCTAGAAGCAGCCAAGGAAAGAGAAAAGGTTAGAGATGCTCAGTACCTTGGCATGCAAGCTCAAATCAGAACTCTCCAATCTACTGGAGCTTTTCGGATTCCCCGGTCTCGTGAGTCATCGCCAGAGGCTCGACCTGCACGTGAGCGTTCCTCCCGTCCTCCCCGTGGCCGTTCTTCCCATCCTCCACAAGACCCTTCTCTATACCGTCTAATAGATGAAAGTTCATCAGACGGTGATGATGATGTTGTACAAACACTCCTTGACTTTTACATACTTTGAACTTGACAAATAGACCGATTTTGAAGTAGTTGTAATATGCTTTAACTTAGTTTTGTTAGTTTACTTTGTTAGTTCTATTGAACTTTAATTTGTTAGTTTTAATATGTTTTTTTGGATTGTGTTGTTATTTTGTTGTTGTTGTTGTGTTGTTGTTGTTGTGTTGTTGTTGTTGTTATGTTGTTGTTATTGTGTTGTTGTTGTTGTTGTGTTGTTGTTGTTGTTGTTGTTGTGGAGTGTAACAACCCGACCGGTCGTTTTGCGTTATCGGACCCCGTTCCCCTAAATGAAACTTCCCACGGCAGCTTATTATGATTTATGACTTGCGAGGACTGGTGGTCCGAGATTCAGAAGTGTTTAGGGTGCTATAGGAGCATTCAGTTCCTTAAGGTTGGCCTTTAAGGCCAAGTTTGACTTCGGTCAACCATTTTAGTAAACAACCTCGGAATCGAGTTTCAACGATTGCGGTAGCTTTGTATGATGATTCTAGACTTGGGCGTATGTTCGGAATGGGTTTCTGATGACCCGACAGCGTTTCGGCGCCCAACATTGAATTTAGAGTTCCTTAAGTTCCTATTATGGTTTGGGACATATTTTTGCGATATCGAGGTCCGAACGGAATTCAAAGACCGAGAATAGTTCCGTTATGTTATTTATGACTTGCCTGCAAAATTTGGTGTCATTCTGAGCAGTATAAGTCATTTTGGCGCGTTGTTAGCGAAGTCTAGAAAACTAAAGTTCCTAAGTTTGGTTCTAGGGGTTTTGAGGTATGATTTTGAGTTTTAGCGTTGTTTTTGGTGTTCCGAAGACTCGAGCGAGTCCATATTATGATTTGGTACTCATTGGTATATTTGGACGGGGGCTCGGGTGGGCTCAAGTGCCTCCCGGACACCACATGAGGCCAAAACCAGCTGAATTAGCTGTTGGTGCACTTGTTCTGGTGTGACCGCATGTGCGGTTGCCCAGTCGTAGGTGCAGGACTGCTCCTGCGGTCCCAGCTTCATAGGTGCGACCCCCAATGGTCAGGACAATTATCGCAGGTACGGACAAAATTACCGCAGGAGCGTAGCCGCATGTGCGGTCTACACTCCGCAGGGGCGGACCCAGACATCCAAGTCCATTTCCGCAGGTGTGAGCTTTTGCTCGCAAGTGCGAAAATGCTGTCCAGACAATGTGTTTTTATACACGGGAATTAATTCATTTCCCTTATCTTCATCTTCTTCCTTGGGGCGATTTCTACCATTTTAGAGGGCAAACGACCTGGTCATTGAAGGTAAGTAACTTCCACTCTAATATTAGCTTCATGCATGAAATACTAGCTTAATTAACTACCTAGGTTCCGTTAATGTGAAAATTTACCCGTGAATGGCTGAGCTACGAGAGACAGTGGTTCAGGGCAGGGCTAAGGAGATTATTATTGGCGAAGATGGTGTTCTGAGACTTCAGGGCTGCTTATGGGTTCCTAAGGTTGATGGCCTGAGGGAGAGGATTCTAGAGGAGGCACACAGTTCTCGGTATTCTGTTCATCCTGGTGCTACGAAGATGTATCGTGATTTGAAGCAAAATTACTGGTAGAGGCGAATGAAGAAGGATATTGTGGAGTATGTGGCTAGGTGTCTTAATTGCCAGCATGTGAAGTATGAGCACCAGAGGCCAGGAGGCCTACTTCAGCAGTTGCCCATTCCAGAGTGGAAATGGGAGCGCATCACTATGGACTTCGTGGTTGGGTTGCCTCGGACTTTGCAGAAGGTTGACGCGGTTTGGGTCATTGTTGATATATTGACCAAATCGGCGCATTTCATTCCAGTAGCTACTACTTATACTTCTGAGAGGTTGCCCCAGATCTATATTCGGGAGATAGTCCGGTTGCACGGTGTGCTGGTGTCCATTATATCCGATTGAGGTCCTCAGTTCACCTCGCACTTCTGGAGAGCATTACATAGTGAGATGGATACCCGGATAGACCTCAGCACAACATTTCATCCTCAAACTGATGGTCAGTCGAAGCATACAGTTCAGATATTGGAGGACATGCTCAGGGCATGTGTGATTGATTTCGGAGGTCAGTGGGACCAGTTCTTGCCTTTGGCCGAGTTTGCTTACAATAATAGTTACCAGTCCAACATTGATATGGCACCATTTGAGGCTTTTTATGGTCGGCGATGTCGTTCTCCTATCGGGTGGTTTGAGCCTGGCGAGGCTAAGTTATACGACACCGACCTGGTGAGGGATGCTTTAGAGAAAGTGAAGTTGATTCAGGCGAGGCTCCGCACCGCACAGTCCAGACATAAGAGTTACGCGGATCAGAGGGCGCATGATGTATTATTTATGGAGGGAGATAGGTTCCTGTTGAAAGTCTCGCCTATGAAGGGTATTATAAGGTTTGGGAAGAAGGGCAAGCTGAGCCCGGGGTTTATAGGTCCCTTCGAGGTGTTGAGGAGAGTTGGGGAGGTTGCTTATGAGCTATCCTTACCTCCCACTTTATCAGGAGTTCATCCAGTTTTTCATGTATCCATGCTCCGGAAGTACCACGCCGATTTCTCTCACGTGGTTGATTTCAACACTATTCAGTTGGATGAGAGTTTGGGCTACAAGGAGGAGTCAGTTGCCATTATTGATAGACAGGACCGCCAGTTGAGGTCCAAGAGAGTTTCTGCCGTAAAGGTCCAGTGGAGGGGCCAACCAATCGATGTGGCAACCCGGGAGTCCGAGGAGGACATGCGGAGCAAATATCCACACTTATTCAGCACTCCAGGTATGATTCTAGACCCGTTCGAGGACGAACGTTTGTTTAAGAGGTGGAGAATGTAACGACCCGACCGATTGTTTTGCGTTATCGGACCCCGTTCCCCTAAATGAAACCTCCCACGGCGGCTTATTATGATTTATGACTTGCGGGGACTGGTGGTCCGGGATTCGTAAGTGTTTAGGGTGCTATAGGAGCATTCGGTTCCTTAAGGTTGGCCTTTAAGGCAAAGTTTGACTTCGATCAACATTTTTAGTAAACGACATAGGAATCAAGTTTCAACGATTGCGGTAGCCTCGTATGATGATTCCATACCTGCGCGTATGTTCGGAATGGGTTTCTGATAACCCGAGAGCGTTTCGGCGCCCATCATTGAATTAAGAGTTCCTTAAGTTCCTATTATGGTTTGGGACGTGTTTTTGCGATATTGAGGTCCGAACAGAATTCCGAGATCGGAAATAGTTCTGTTATGTCATTTATGACTTGCCTGCAAAATTTGGTGTCATTCCGAGTAGTATAGGTCATTTCGGCGCATTGTTAGCGAAGTCTAGAAAACTAAAGTTCCTAAGTTTGGTTCTAGGGGTTTAGAGGTATGATTTTGAGTTTTAGCATTGCTTTGGGTGTTCCAAAGGCTTTAGCGAGTCTGTATTATGATTTGGGACTCGTTGGTATAATTGGACGAGGGCTCGGGTGGGCCCAGGTGCCTCCCGGATACCACACGAGGACAAAAACCAGCGGAATTAGCTGTTGGTGCACCTGTTCTGGTGTGACCGCAGGTGCGGTTGCCCAGTCGTAGGTGCGGGACCGCTCCTGCGGTCCCAGTCTCGCAGGTGCGACCCCCAGTGGTCAGGACAATTATCGCAAGTGCGGACAAAATTACCGCAGGAGCGTAGCCGCAGGTGCGGTCTCCACTCCGCAGGTGCGGGCCCAGGCATCCAAGTCCATTTCCGCAGGTGCGAGATTGCAGGTGTGGTCCTCGAGCCGCAGGTGCGAAAACGCTTTCCAGACAGTGTGTTTTTATACACGGCAATTAACTCATTTCCCTTATCTTCATCTTCTTCCTTGGGGCGATTTTCACCATTTTAGAGGGGCAAACGACCTGGTCATTGAAGGTAAGTAACTTCCACTCTAATATTAGCTTCATGCATGAAATACTAGCTTAATTAACTACCTAAATTAGTGGAAATTCAAGAATGGGGTAGTAACCTAGGGCTTCCGTTAATGTGAGAATTTACCCGTGAATTTGCTATGAAATCAAGTAGAAATCGTATATTAATGACCCTTAGGCTATGGGTGAGTGTTTCCTTTGTGGATTTGCGGAATCCGAGCACATGGGCCCGGGGTTGGATTGTAGAATTTCTTCAAGAATGGGAAATTTACCAAGTGAGTATGAGAATTTACATGTTTTGAGCATAAATTAATGAATTTGTATAACATTTGGCTAGTTTCAAGTCCTCGGGTGTAGAGTTCGAAGTTTCGGGCGCGTTCTTGATCCGGGAAGTAGGTTCGACATGAGGTGAGTCTCCTTTATAACCTTTTAAGGAGGAATTGTCCCCTTAGGTAACTATAAATAATTGCATGTTCTTATTTGCGGGGGCTACGCACGCACGAACGAAGTGACGAGAGTCCGTGCGTAGCTACTACTATGTTATGTTGGGTAGTTCTAGGACTCACGAGCATGCTTATATGTGCCTTACATGTATTCCTAAATGTATCTTGATTTTCTTATTATCCTTGATTTGGCATAAGAAGATAAGGAAGTGGTGGTCCATAATATATTGCTTAGGTTCTTGCCTTAAAGAAAAATCTCTGATAATTCCCTAAACATTAATAATTTTATGTATGTATGCGACACATTTATGATTCGTGAGCGGAATAGACCTACTATTATGTCAACTGCGTCACATGTTCGATTCGCGAGCGGGGTAATAGATGCATCTATGGTTCGAGCCGTTCGACCCTCGACAGTGCACATGTTATTTTACCGCGACGTTTCGGCCGTACATGTCCGGCCTATTATGTGCTGTGTGATTCACTTGGAATTTTTTGTAATTATACAAACTCGCTTATGTTAATAAGGGAATTTAGTACATTACGTGTTAGTGAAATTTGACATGCAAAGGTAAATACAACTATACTTGATGATATATCTTCTTGTGATTTCTACGACTGTTATGCCTGCCTAGTTCCTATTAAATCATGTTATTTAGAAATGTTGACCCTAGTAAGTATCACGTCTACCTCTCGTCACTACCTCTTCAAGGTTAGGCGGGATACTCACTAGGTACATATTTGTTTATGTACTCATGCTGCACTTCTGTACTTAATTGTACAAGTTTTGAGGCCGGTGCATCTGGTTATCAAACCGGATCTCGATTCTGATTTCAGTTGGACCCGAATTCACGGTGAGCTGCTTCTCCTGAAAATTGTTGGCAGCACCTTGGAGTTTTCTTTTGTTTATTTCCCGTCTATTCATTTCAGACAGTGGGATTGTATATTATGTTTTGTATATTCTGTTAGTATGCTCGTGGGACTTGACACTAGTTCCTGGCACACACGTAGTTGTTATTTTGATTTACGGGTTTGTATATATATATATATATATGTATATTGGCTCATTCTCATCATGACCGTTTTGATTAAAACTGGTTAACTATCCTCGTCAAATCACGTTTTAACTATTAAAAACTGAGTGTATTTTAAAGTGTTTAAATTAATAAAAGGAGCCTTTAGTAATGTTAGAGTCGGCTTGCCTGACCCTGCTGTTGGGCGCATCATGACCTCAGTTAGGATTTTGGGTCGTGACATGGAGATTTTGGTATAGCTGCCAAAACAGGCATTTTTTGCCAAAATTATAACCCAGAAAAGCGACCAAAGTTGGTCACTTTCCTATTAAAAAAAACATTTCTGGGAATTAGCGACCAAGGTTGGTCGCTTATGACTAAAAGAAAGTTAAAAAATTAAACATTAGCGACCAAGGTTGGTCGCTAAAGAACCCAGATTTTAAAATTAGCGACCAACTTTGGTCGGTACTTTTAAATATATATATTTTAAAATAATATATATTTTAATTTACTGACCAACGTTGGTCGATAATTTTTAAATTATAATAATTAATAAAATATCGTAATTTAAATATACCGACCAATTTTGGTCGGTAAATTTATATTATTAAAATATTATACCGACCAAAGTTTGTCGGTATTTTGTTTACAGTGCACAGTTGGTCCTTTTACTTTTGGTCACTAAGGTAAAAGGACCACTAATATAGCGACCAAGCGTGTTTGGACGCGTTTTGGTCGGTAATTTGACATAAGCGACCAACATTGGTCGGTTTTCAGTCAACATTTTTACTAAACGACCCTGGAATCGAGATTCGAGGGTTGCGGTGGGTTCGTATTATGATTCCGGACATGGGCGTGTGTTCGGAACGAGTTTTGGATGACCCGGGGGCGTTTCGGCACCAAATAGTGAAATAAGAATTTCCTTAAGTTGAAATTGAGGTTTGTAACGTGTTTTTGTGTTATCGAGGTCCGGACGGAATTTCAAGACCAGGAATAGTTCTGTTATGTCATTTATGACTCGCTTGCAAAATTTGGTGTCATTCCGAGTAGTATAGATAGGTTCGGCGTATCGTTTGAAAATTCAAAGAACTTGAAGTTCTTAAGTTTGATCCAATAGGTTTTGGGGTATGATTTTTAGGTTTAGCGCTGTTTCGGACGTTCCGAAGGCTCGAGCGAGTCTGTATTATGATTTAGGACTTGTTGGTATATTTGGACGGGGTATCAGGTGGGCCCAGATGCCATTCGGTCATCGAGCGAGGCAAAAACCAGCCTAAAATGCCTGCTGGTGCATCAGGTCTGGTGCGACTACACCTGCGGAGATCAAGTCGCAGGTGCGACTCCTGAGGGAGTTGCCAATTTCTGCAGGTGCAGACCCCTTTCTGCAGAAGCGGAGCCGCAGGTGCGGACTTCGCTCCGTAGGTGCGAAACCAGGCCCCTTCCCTTTCTCCGCAGGTGCGAGACTTTTCTCGCAGATGTGAGACCACAGGTGCGGTCCTCGAGCCGCAGGTGCGAAAATCCTGTAGGCAGTGCACTTCATTTTAAACAGGGACTTAGCCATTTTTGAACACTTTTTTTCGTTCTTGGGCGATTTTGAGAGCATGCAAGGAGGGTATTCGACCTAGCTACTGTGATGTAAGTAATTCCCACTAAGAAATTAGCTTATTACTTGAATTTTTAGGTAGATTAACACCACAATTAGTTGAAACCATGCGTTTGGGTAAAAACCTAGGTTTTTGACAAAAATAGGAAATTTCCAAGAAATTTCTTGAGGAATCAAACAAAACCTATATAATATTGGTCCTTAGGCCATGGGTGATAGTTTCCATAAAAAATTTCCGGAATCCGAACATTTGGGCCCGGGAGCGTATTTTGGGATTTCGCAATTTAGGTTGAAATAATCATTTAAATAGGGAAATTTCATACTTTAGAGTATAGATTGATTTATTTATGCAATATTTGACTAGTTTCGAGTCCTTGGGTGACGAATTTGGAGTTTCGAGCGCGTTCTTGATCGGAAAGTAGGCTTGACATGAGGTAAGTCTCCTTTCTAACCTTGTAAGAGGGAATTTCCCCTATAGGTGAACTAAATGATTACGTGTTATTGTTGTAGGGGACTATGTACGTGCGAGGTGACGAGAGCCCATGCGTAGTGACTATTATTGTTATGTCCGAATAGTGAGGCCCACACCATGCCATGTGAATTCCATTAACTTGATTTGTATGCCTTGTAACTTCATTGTATGCAACTTTGTTTTTTAAGAAAAACTGAGAGTTTGATGTTTTAAAGGAATTGTTATTTGAATAGAATTGAAAGAAAGATGTTGTGTTTGCATGCGACCGCTTCGCACTTTATATCCCGCGAGCGGAGTGATTCTTTCCCGTACTCTCATGGGAGCGGGACACGACAGGTTGATAGATGCATCTATAGTTCGCGCTGTTCGACCCTTCGGCAGTGCACAATTATTATTATTATGTTGGCTCAGGCCGGATGTCCTTATTCCACTATGCGCATGTTATTTGCCTGATATTGTTTATGACTGTTGAGCTGTGAATTATCCTGGAGGATCGATTTGAAAACCTGTAAATTGATGCTTTACTACATATTTGATTTTATTACGATTCAATATTTATTTTCTTACTATCCATGCTTACTTGTTGTCCCCTTTTAAATTATCACCTAAATACACTGTTTGGACCCTAGTAAGTGTCAAGTCGACTTCTCGTCACCACTTCTTCGAGATTAGGCGGGATATTTACTGGGTACATATTGTTTATGTACTCATGCTACGCGTTGTACTTAATTGTACAGGTTTTGAGGCAGGTGCATCTGGGTTCCAGTCCGGAGCTCGTTCCTAAGTTTTACTGGCCGAGGCTTCACGATGAGCTACTCTTCTTGGCGATTTCCAGCAGCACTTTGGATCTATTTTTTGTTACTTTTGTCTATGCTTGCTGAGACAGTTGGACAAACTTTCATTATTTAGATATTATTCTACTAGATTCCTGTAGACTTGTGACACTAGTTCCTGGCACACACACGCTAATAGACTTTATTTTGGGATGTAATCGTAAATTATGACTTCATGATTATTTATTTTGCATAAAATTTGCCTAAGTTATCCGTTTCTACTTAATGTCTCGAAACTAAGTTAAGCAAGTGTTGAAAAATGTTTTTGGTAAACTACCTAAAATCACTAGTAGATAATGGTTGGCTTGCCTGACGGCGGTGTTGGGCGCCATCACGATCTGAGTTAGGATTTGGGTCGTGACAACATGGTATCAGAGCTCTAGGTTCACGTAGGTCTCACAAGTTACGGGTAAACCCAATAGACTCCTGCGCATCGATACAGAGACGTCTATATTTATCTTCGGGAGGCTATAGGGTGTTAGGAAATCTCTCTTTATTCACCTTCTATCTTGAAGTTGATGGTATACTAAATCTCACTCTTCTATTCTGTCACAGATGGTGAGGATGCGAGCAGCTGATGTTCCGGACCCGGGAGGGGTTGCTACCCCCGTCATCCGAGGCTGTGGCAGAGGCCGGGGGATGGCACCGGCCCTATGTAGGGGACGAGGGCGTCCCAGGACTGTACCAGTCGCACCCCCAGCAGATCCAGTAGATGATCCCATCACTAAGGAGCAGGGCAAGGTGCCCGCAGCAGATCCTGCCTTTTTGGATTTTACGACAGCGCCAGGATTTCAGGAGTTCATGGGCTGTATGATGCGGTTCATGGACACCATGACTCAGTCTGGTTTATTTCCAGCAGATCCGGCCACATCTCAGGCGGGAGGGGGAGCACAGACCCCTAATGCACAGGCCGCCAGACATGTAGCAGCAGTATATCAGACCCCGGGTACACTGACTGCGGGCGGGGTTCAGCCAGTAGCAGCAGCAGCACTTGATCCCAGACCAGCTACAGACGGCGATCAACAGAAGTTATTAGACAGATGGACCAGATTGCACCCTCATGTCTACGGAGGTGAGCGTCACGAGGACGCACATGACTCTTTTGATAGGTTCAGGGACAGACTGCACAACATGAGGATACTAGAGTCTCATGGAGTTGACTTCACTATTTTTAAGCTAGAGGGCAGGGCCTGTTGATGGTGGCAGTGTTATATTCTTGGCAGACCGGCAGGTTCCCCTCCTATCACTTGGGAGCAGTTCACTCAGTTATTCATGGACAGAAATTCACCCTCTAAGAGGGAAGAGCTGCGGTATCAGTTTGAGCAGCTGGAGCAAGGTTAGATGTCAGTGACCGACTACGAGGCTAGGTTTTCTGAGCTGTCTCGTCACGTACTCATGATACTTCCTACTGACAAAGAGAGAGTGCGGAGATTTGTCGCTAGGTTGCATCCAGGTATTAGGTCCAACATGGCCTGAGAGGTAGAGATGGGGACTCCTTATCAGCTTGTGGTAGATATTGCTCGCAGGATCGAGGGTTATCAATCGAGGAGCAGAGAGCAGGGTCAGCAGGATAAGAGGGCTGGATTTTCTGGGGATTTAAGAGGTGCTCCAGCTAGGGGAAGAGGTCAGTTTGGTAGGGGATAGCCTAGTAGGCCCCCCATATTCAGCACCACCACCACCTCCACCTCCACGAGGTGTCCCGACGAGGCCTTATTTCAACTCCATGATGGAGAGTTCTTACCGCCCGCCAGCTTTTCAGGGTTCCTCTAGTGGGATTTCTGGTCATTAGGGGTCTACCAGTCCTTATTTCAGTGCTATGCCAGAGAGTTCCTACCGTCCTCCCGCTATTCAGGGTTCTTTTTCAGGGCAGCAGGACATGGTTCCGGAAGGTTGTTATGATTGTGGGGATCCAGGTCACATGAAGAGGCATTATCCCAGGCTTCGGGGTAAGGCAGTGCAACAGGGTTACCAGCCTATGAGGTCAGCACCAGCGGTTCGGCCACCTAGAGGTGGAGGGCAGGCTGGTAGGGGTCGTCCCAGAGGTGGAGGCCAGGTAGGGAGAGCCCAGTCAGCTCCTGTTTATTTTGGTGGAGGTTAGTCATCTGACGCTCCAGCCAGATTCTATGCTATTCCGGCCAGATCAGATGCAGTGGCCTCAGATGCCGTGATCACAGGTATTAGTTCAGTATGCGGTAGAGATGCATCGGTATTATTCGATCCAGGGTCCACTTATTCATATGTATCACCCTTATTTGCTCATTCCCTAGATATTCCTCGCGAGTCCTTGGGTACTCCCATTTATGTGTCCACTCTTGTGGGTGATTCTGTGGTGGTGGGCCAGATTTATAGGTCCTGTGTGGTTACATTCTGTTGGTTCGAGACCAGAACGGACTTCATGTTGCTCGATATGGTTGATTTTGAGGTCATCCTGGGCATGGATTGGCTGTCTCCCTATCATGACATTCTAGATTGACATGTCAAGATTGTCACTCTAGCCATGCCCGAGTTGCCAATATTAGAGTGGAGAGGTTCCTCAGTTAGTGCCGCTAGTCGGGTCATTTCTTTCCTGAAGGCTCGACATATGGTCGAGAAGGGTTGTTTGGCTTATCTGGGATATGTGCGGGACACCACCGTCGAGTCTCCGACGATTGATTCAGTGCCAGTAGTTCGAGAGTATGATGATGTATTCCCTTCAGACCTCCCAGGCATGCCACCAGATCGTGACATTGATTTTTGCATTGACTTAGCTCCGGGCACCCAGCCCATATCTATTCCCCCTTATTGCATGGCTCCGAAGGAATTGAAAGAACATCTCGAGGAGTTATTGGCTAAGGGGTTTATCAGACCGAGTGTATCGCCTTGGGGGTGCTCCAATGCTGTTTGTGAAGAAGAAGGATGGGACTATGTGGATGTGTATTGACTACCGCCAGTTGAACTAGGTCACCATCAAGAACAAGTACCCGTTTCCACGTATCGATGATTTGTTTGACCAGTTGCAGGGTGCTCAGGTGTTTTCTAATATTGACTGAGATCGGGGTACCATCAGCTGAAGATTCGGGACTCGGATGTTCTGAAGACTGCCTTTCGTACGAGATATGGTCACTATGAGTTCCTGGTGATGTCCTTTGGCTTGACTAATGCCCCAACAACATTTATGGACTTGATGAACAAGGTGTTCAGGCCTTATATTGATTCTTTTGTCATCATCTTCATTGATGACATTTTGATTTACTCACGCAGCCTGGGGCACGAGCAACATTTGAGGGTTGTGGTCCAGACTTTGTGGGAACAGAAGTTGTATGCTAAGTTCTCCAAGTGTGAATTTTGGTTGTATTATGTGGCATTCTTGGGGCATGTGGTATTCGGAGAAGGTATCAAGGTTTATCCTAAGAAGATTGAGGCAGTTCAGAGTTGGCTACACCCTACTTGAGCTACAGAGATCAGGAGCTTCTTGGGTCTAGCGGGTTATTATCGCCGATTTGTGGAGGGTTTTTCATCCATTGCAGCCCCTCTGACTAGATTGACCCAGAAGAATGCCCCATTTCTATGGTCCGACGAGTCTGTGGCGAGCTTTCAGAAGCTCAAGACAGCATTGACCTCAGCACCAGTTCTAGTGTTGCCTTCTAGTTTCGGGATGTATACGGTTTATTGCGACACCTCACGTGTTGGTTTGGGTTGTGTGTTGATAAAGGAGGGGCGAGTTATTGCATATGCTTCACGACAACTGAAAGTTCATGAGAATAATTACTCAGTGCACGATCTGGAGTTGGCGGCGATTGTTCATGCTCTTAAGATTTGGAGGCATTACTTGTATGGGGCGCCTTGTGAGGTTTATACAGATCACCGTAGTTTGCAGCACTTGTTCAAGCAGAGGGATGTCAATTTGAGGCAGCGCAGGTGGCTTGAGTTGTTGAAGGACTATGACATCACCATTCTTTATCATCCGGGCAAAGCGAACGTGGTAGCAGATTCCTTAAGCAGGAAGGCGGAGAGTATGGGTAGTTTGGCTTTCATTTCAGTAGAGGAGAGACCTCTAGATTGGGACATTCAGTCCTTGGCTAATCGCATAGTGAGGTTGGACCTTTCCGAGCTCAGCCGGGTTCTTGCATGTGTGATGGCTCAATCTTCATTATTGGGGGAGATCAAGACTCGACAGTATGATGATCCGCACTTGGTGGCTCTCGGGGAAATAGTGGTTCAGGGTGGTGCCAAAGAGGTTTCTATTGGTGAGGATGGTGTTCTGGGACTTCAGGTTCGCTTGTGTGTCCCTAAAGTTGATGGCCTGAGGGAGAAGATTCTAGAGTAGGCTCACAGTTTACGGTATTGTGTACATCCTGGTGCTACAAAGATGTATCGTGACCTGAGGCAACACTACTGGTGGCTACAGATGAAGAAAGACATAGTGGAGTATGTGGCTAGATGTCTAAATTTCCAGCAGGTTAAGTATGAGCACCAGAGGCCAGGAGGCCTACTTCAGCAGATGCCTATACCTGAGTGGAAATGGGAGCGCATCACTATGGACTTCATAGTTGGGTTGCCTCGGACTTTGCAGAAGGTTGATGTGGTTTGGTTTATTGTGGACAGGTTGACCAAGTCGGCACATTTCATTCCGGTAGCTACCACTTACACTTCTGAGAGGTTGGCCCAGATCTAAATTCAGGAGATCGTTCGGTTGCACGGTGTGCCCGTGTCCATTGTATCAGATCGAGGTCTTTAGTTCACCTCACACTTCTGGAGGGCCGTGCAGAGTGAGTTAGGCACCCGGGTAAATCTCAGCACAACATTTCACCCTCAGACCGACGGACAGTCGGAGCGAACAGTCCAGATATTGGAGGACATGCTCAGAGCATGTGTGATTGACTTTGGAGGACAGTGGGACCAGTTCTTTCCTTTAGACAAGTTTTCTTATAATAATAGTTATCAGTCCAACATTGAGATGGATCCATTTGAGGCCTTGTATGGTCGGCGATGTCGATCCCCCATTGGGTGGTTTGAGCCGGGCGAGGCTAAGATATATGGCACCGATTTGGTGAAGGATGCTTTGGAGAAGGTGAAGTTGATTCACGAGAAACTTTGCACAGCACAATCCAGACAGAAGAGTTACGCAGATCAGAAGGCGCATGATGTATCATTTATGGAGGGCAAGAAGGATTTATTGAAGGTCTCGCTGACGAAGGGTATTATGAGGTTTGGGAAGAAGGTCAAGCTGAGCCCGAGGTTTATAGGCCCATTTGAGGTGTTGAGACGAGTTGGGGAGGTTGCTTATGAGCTTGCTTTACCTCCTAGTTTATCAGGGGTTCATCCGGTCATTCATGTGTCCATGCTCCGGAGGTATCAGGCGGACTTCTCTCACGTGGTAGATTTCAGTACCATTCAGCTAGATGATAGATTGGGTTACAAGGAGGAGCCAATTGCTATCATTGACAGGCAGGATTGCTAGTTGAGGTCCAAGAGGGTTTCCGCCGTATAGGTTCAATGGAGGGGCCAACCAGTCGAAGAGGCGACTTGGGAATCCGAGGAGGACGTGCTGAGAATATATTCATGCTTATTCAGCACTCCAGGTATGATTCTAGACCCGTTCGAGGACGAACGTTTGTTTAAGAGGTGGAGAATGTAACGACCCGACCGATCGTTTTTTGTTCTAGGACACCGTACCCCTAAATGAGACTTCCCGTAGTTGCTTTTATTGATTTATGACTCGCGGGGATGGGTGGTTTGAAGCTTGGAGGATTTTGGAGTGGTATAGGAATACTTGGTTCCTTAAGGTTGGCCTTAAGGTCCAAGTTTGACTTCAGTCAACTTTTTTACTAAACAACCCCGGAATCGAGATTCGAGGGTTGCGGTGGGTTCGTATGATGATTCCGGACTTGGGCGTGTGTTCAGAACGGGTTTTGGGTGACCTGGGGGTGTTTCGGCGCCAAATAGTGAAATAAGAATTTCCTTAAGTTCAATTGAGGTTTGGATCATGTTTTTGTGTTATCGAGGTACGAACGGAATTTTGAGACCGGGAATAGTTCCGTTATGTCATTTATGACTTGCTTGCAAAGTTTGGTGTCATTCCGAGTAGTATAGATAGGTTCAGCGTATCGTTAGCAAATTCAAAGAACTTGAAGTTCTTAAGTTTGATCCAATAGGTTTTGCGGTATGATTTTTAGGTTTAGCGCTATTTCGGACATTCCGAAGGCTCGAGAGAGTCCATATTATGATTTAGGACTTGTTGGTATATTTGGACGGGGTCTCGGGTGGGTCCAAATGCCATTTGGGCATCGAGCAAGGCAAAAACCAGCCTAAAATGACTGCTGGTGCACCAGGTCTGGTGCGACCGCACCTGCGGAGGTCAAGTCGCAGGTGCGACATCGCTTTTACAGTCCCATTCTCGCAGGTGCGGACTTTGCTCCGCAGGTGCGAAACCAGGCCCCCTTCTCTTCTAGACAACAGGTGCGGTCCTCGAGCCGCAGGTGCGAAAATCCTGTAGGCAGTGCACTTCATATTAAACACGGGACTTAGCCATTTTGAAAACTTTTCTTCCTTCTTGGGCGATTTTGAGAGCATGCAAGGAGGGTATTTGACCTAACTACTGTGAGGCAAGTAATTCGTACTATGAATTTAGCTTATTACTTGAATTGTTGGGTAGATTAACACCACAATTAGTTGAAACCATGGGTTAGGGTAAAAACCTAGGGTTTTGACAAAAATGGGAAATTTCCAAGAAATTTCTTGAGGAATCAAACAAAAACTATATAATATTGTTCCTTAGGCCATGGGTGATAGTTTCCTTCAAAAATTTCCGGAATCCGAACATGTGGCCCCAGGGCGTATTTTGGAATTTCGCAATTTAGGTTGAAATAATGATTTAAATAGGGAAATTTCATAATTTTGAGTATATATTGATTTATTTATGCAATACTTGACTAGTTTCGAGTCCTTGGGCGACGAATTTGGAGTTTCGGGCACGTTCTTGACCGGAAAGTAGGCGTGACACGAGGTAAGTCTCCTTTCTAACCTTGTAAGAGGGAATTTTATCCATAGGTGAACTAAATGATTACGTGTTATTGTTGTGGGGGACTACGTACGTGCAAGATGACGAGAGCCCGTGCGTAGTGACACTTATTGTTATGTACGGGTAGTGAGGCCCACACCATGCCATATGAATTCCATTAACTTGAGTTATATGCCTTGTAACTTCATTGTATGCAACTTTGTTTTTTAAGAAAAACCAAGAGTTTGATGTTTTAAAGGAATTGTTATTTGAAAAGAATTTAAATAAAGATGTTGTGTTTTATGAGGCCGCTTCGCAATTTATATCCCGCGAGCGGAGTGATTCTTTTCCTTACTCTCGTGCGAGCGGGCCATATTCCACGGCAAGTTGATAGATGCATATATGGTTCGTGTCGTTCGACCCTTCGGCAGTGCACAATTTTTTTATTATGTTGGCTCAGGTCGGATGTTCTTATTCCACTATGCGCATGCTATTTTCCTGATATTGTTTATGACTGTTGAGCTGTGAATTATCCTGGAGGATCGAACTGAAAAAATGTAAATTGATGCTTCACTACATATTTGGATTTTATTACGATTCGATATTTATTTTCTTACTATCCATGCTTACTTGATGTCCCGTTTTAAATTATCACCTAAATACAGTGTTTGGACCCTAGTAAGTGTCAAGTCGACCTCTCGTCACCACTTCTTCGAGATAAGGTGGGATACTTACTGGGTAAATATTGTTTATGTACTCATGCTACGCTCTGTACTTAGTTGCACAGGTTCTGAGGCAGGTGCATCTGGGTTCCAGTCCGGAGCTCGTTCTTGAGTTTTACTGGTCGAGGCTTCACGGTGAGCTGCTCTTCTTGGCGATTTCCAGCAACACTTTGGAGCTATTCTTTTGTTATTTCTGTCTATGCTTACTCGGACAGTAGGACAAACTTTCATTCTTTTGATATTATTCTACATATGCCTGTAGACTTGTGACACTAGTTCCTGGCACACACACGCTAGTAGACTTTATTTTGGGATGTAACCGTAAATTATGACTTCATGATTATTTATTTTGCATAAAATTTGCCTAAGTTATCCGTTTCTACTTAATGTCTCAAAACTAAGTTAAGCAAGTGTTGACAAATATTTTTGGTAAACTACCTGAAATCACTAGTAGATAATGGTTGGCTCGCCTGACGGTGGTGTTGGGCGCCATCACGACCTGAATTAGGATTTGGGTCGTGACAGTACCAAACACACCCTTAGTGTTAGAAACCCCAAAGTAATTGAAAAAGGAAAAGCAACGGGTTCAAATTGAAAAATTAGGATTAAGATATAGTCGTTGTGGTTTGTGTTTTATTGTTTCTTAGAATAGCAGAGGGGATCTTTCAGTGCAACTGTGCAAGCAACTACAATTTTACCTAGAGCCCGTTCGGATTAGCTGGAAAAAAGTAGCTTTTAAGTGCTGAAACTTGTTTTATGAATAAGTAGTTACCTATTTGGATAAAAGTGCTGAAGCTTAAAAAAAGTTGTTGAAGTGTTTGGTAAACAAGTGTTGGCAAGAACTTTTTTCTGTTAAAAAAGATAAAAATATCCTTAAAGCTGTTAACATTATAAAGGAGCCGATTACTACAATATATTTGATTCATATAATAAATGTAAATAAAAAATAATTTGTATTTTAACATGATTTCAATTTAAATGATTACTTAAGATAGTTTTTACAAATATAATTCTTGAACTCTCATTTTTAGTTTGTACAAAAGAGGAAAGAAAAATAATTTGTTCCTCTAACTAATAAAGGTTCAGAATATAAAATCATTGCATCAAATTTTTAGAACACTGATTTTTAGACCCCGAACAATTGAGCTACATGCACACATCACAAATGACAGTGATCTAACTTTAGATCTTAACTCGGTGTTATTATAGTTCGAATTGAATATCTATGTTGAAATCAAGTCCTACTACTACCAACATCAGGATCAACCGATGGAACATACCTCTCATTCTCAGCTGCTTGGAATGCATCATCCATATTGCATTTCTTTCTAATATAATTATGAATGGCCATAGTAGCAAGTACGATGTCTCTTTCAGTGTCAATGTGATAGAAAGGCATGTCTCGCAAAATAGACCATCTTTCTTTCCAAACCCCAAATGTGCGCTCTACAATATTTCTACAAGAAGAATGCAAATAGTTAAATTTTTCAATTCGCCCCCTTGGTTCTCGCAATTGTCTTGTTGCACCGCGACGAAATTGTGCTCGGTGATATCTCACATTATCTCCTTTGTATGGAGCCATATATCCCTTCATATACAGATATCCTGCATCAACTAGATAATACTTATTTCCAATTGGACGTGGAAAGTTGAGTTCTGGTCTACGAAGGGCCTCACCAAATATACGACTATCATGAGTTTCTCCTTCCCACCCAGCCCGTGCAAATGTAAAACACATAATAAAATCTACGACAGTAAGGATGTTTTGAGTCGGATAACCTTTACGTCCAATATATGGTATCTCTTGACCTTGCGGTATTCTTGCTTTAACATGTGTGCCATCAAGTGCTCCAATACAATCCTACACACATTTACAAGTATAAATTTAACTTAAGTTAGTAATACTTATAAAAGTTAAGTTATAAGTTTAATAAAAAAGAATTATGTAAAAATATTTCTTACTCTAAATAAAGGGAGATATCGACCATTACATGGCTTGTGAGCTCCTGCACCATCATTATAATTTTGATGTGGTCTAATTATATCTCTTGCAAGCTCACAAATGGCCTTTAAAACACTAAGATCGTGTTTATGAATTGTTTCTCCTGAATGTTGAAAGATTTCCTGTATCAATCAATTTCCAGCTCCATGTGCACAAGTCATCAATAACATGCCTAACATCTCGTGTATATACATTCCATGTATGGGTTTAAGCCCATACTTTTCAGTTAAGTCATTCGATAGATCAACAAACACCGACTTCCTCAATCGAAAATTTTCATAACAACGAGTCTCATTTCCTCTTAATATCTCTTGAATAAATACATTTCCGGAGCGACTAGATGTACGACAAGGTTCCTTGCATAGGTATTTTTCGTAATACACCAAAATCAATTTACCTGCTATTTGACATAAAGCCGTCCTTTCCTTCTCATCTTGCTCCCTCTGTATTTCCTCCACTTCTTCTTCATCTTCATCGTCTGACGAATAACTTGGATAAGGATCTACTATCTCACTAGAGTCCGAACTCTCCATTATACTGAAAATGAAAACATAAAGCTAACTGAAGCTTTCTAAACATAACCTTAACTGAAGCTTTACAAACATAAAGTAAAGTGAAGCTTAACAATAGAAGCTCAACAAACATAAGCTTTAATTCAATAAAATTTTAATGATACAATCACAATGTCTAAGCAAGAAGAAATATATAAAGTTTACACATAAAACCATAATAACGTTTACACATACAATCACAATATTAAAACATGGAATACTAGAAATACTCAATCACAGCGATACATTATCCATTTTTCTTGAGGTATAACTGATAGTTAAACTCCAACCAAGACTTGCGAGCTTCATCAGTAGGCATCCCCAAAAATATTTGTCAGTTATTTTTCTTGCGGAACATATTCATAGTAAAACAGTAAATTTCACTCCCAGCTAGAATATAAGGAATTTGTTCCAACATGCCAATACACTGCTCGATGGATGTCTCATCAACTGTAGGAGATGTAGCAGTGCTTTTTCTAGACATAAACTCTATGAGAGAGTGTATATCCTCTTTTATTAATGTTGCAGCTGTTTTTTTTTTCTTACTCTTTCTTACTTGACTACTGGTACTAACACCATCAGTTGATTTTTGTCCTTTTAGTGATCTGAAAACATAACAGAATTTATATTATGTAGATCATCACTTTCATCGTTCATTTCATCATTAAGATGAAGAAAGTGTTCTTTGTCACAATCATCTATATATTTATTCCTTCTTCGTCAAGATTAAGTCCAATGCCAGATGATTGTTCTTGATTTGTTGCACGTGCTCTTTCTCCTGTGGCAACAACATCAGCAAACAGTGCATCGTAGCGAAACCATATGAGCGAAAGATCTTTGTTCCTAAATTTCTTATATTTTGCATTCCTGTAAAAAGAAAAAATCAAAACTACTTTAATCAATCTGATAAAATTAACAATGAAAAAAATAAGAATTACACATATAATAATGTGAAAGATGTACCTAATTTTTTGGTCCCACCAATCATCATCTGCCATAATCATATTTTTCGTGGCATCCCATCCTAAACCTGTCTCCCCTCTCATCAATTGCTTAAAAAATGTCCATTCGCCTTTCATGTAATCCCAATGGTTTTTCATTTTTTTTTGTCATAGTCTTTTCCAGTCTTCTTACAGAACTCGTCAACAATACTTTTCCATCCATTATTATTTAAGTAAGTGTTTGGTCTATTTCCTTTTCTAACCGCTTGCTCACACAACTCAATAAATATAATATGTGTATCATCGTCCCACTTAGCATTGTCCGGCATAATTGAATGTAAATAATCTGAAGAAAGCAGAGCAACCAAGAAGCTGAGACTGAAATTGCATAAAGAGGGCCTAAAAGAGACTTGTGTTTGCTACTCTAATTAACATATATTATGAACTTTTAAAGCCTATTTTAAGTTGAAACCTCCGTACAGAAACACAAGGATAAAACAGTACAATCAATGACCACACATATGTATGTTAGTTTGCAAAGCACAGCCATTCCTAAGCCCAAATAAATGAGGTCACTTATGGTAAGTTGATGGCCAACATAAAAGTAGTCTAATAGATTCAAAGGATTCATAATTTCATATAACCATCTACAACTAGCTTTTTGAATTGCAATGCAGTTTATATATATATATATATATATATATATATATATATATATATATATATATACACATATGTACACACATATTGATATACCTACCTCACAAAATTAATCTCTTCCCACAGGTAGGTGCATGTCCAATGCTACAAAAGAGTCAAAGCATGTTGGTTGGTTTCTGTAACGACCCGACCGGTAGTTTCGTGGGATTTACCCCGTTTTCCCCATTTCTACTTTATCATATATTTCTTAGCCTGTTTATGTTGCATTGGGTCAGTTGGTTTGGGTCCGAAGTGGTCATGGTGAGAATTAAGGCATTTAGTCTCCTAAAGTAGCCTAATAGTTGAGAAAGTCAACTGAGAGTTGACTTACTGATGAACGACCTCGGAATGCGGATTTTATGGCTCGGATAGCTTCGTTAGGTGATTTGGGACTTAGGAGTGTGTTCGGAATGATGTTTTGATGTCCGGTGTAGAATTGGGTTTGAATTGGTGAAAGTTAGTTTTTTGGCGATTTTTGGTCGGCAGTGAAGAATAGGCTATCGGGGTCGAAATGGGATTCCAAAAGTTGGAATAGGCCCGTAATGTCATTTTGGGTATGTTTGCAAAATTTCAGGTCAATCGGATGTGTTTTGGTTGGTTTCGGCATAGTTGGCGAAATTTGGAAGTTTCGAAGTTCATAGGCTTGAATTTGATGTAATTTTGGTGTTTTCATATTGTTTTTGGTGTTTCTAAGGCTCGACTAAGTTTGAGTAATGCAATGGGGTGTTTTGGTATGTTTGGTTGGGTCCCCGAGGGGCTCGGGATTGATTTCGGATGGTTGGCGGAGTTTTGAACTTAAGAAAATGCAGCAAATGGCTGCTGGTGTACGTTTCTGGTGTTGGCCGCACCTGCGGATGGGGAGCCCCAGGTGCGAAAGGCCATGTGCAGGTGCAAAAGGAGGCTGGGCAGGGGAAATCCGCAGGTGCGAAGAGTTGGCCGCACCTGCGAAGCCGCAAGTGCGAAAATTGGTCCGTTAGTGGGATGTCGCAGGTGCGCCCCTCGGACCACGGATGCGGGTCCGCAGGTGCGATTAAAGGTCCACAGGTGCGGAATTGCTGGGCGAAACAGTATAAAAGAGGCCTCCGTGAAATTTTATTCATTTCACCATTGTTGCATGCAGTTGGAGCTCATTTGAAGGCAATTTGAAGAGAGAATTCGTGGGTCTTCAGTGGAGGTAAGTTCCCGAGTTATAAAGTCGATTCCATGCTATTTTGTTTGGATTAGGCTTGTAAATTGAAGGATTAAAGTAGAAAAAGGTTGGGAAGAATGGGTGGAGGATTGAAAAATTCTTTTGGCAAATTGGGTAGGCAATGGTTGTCCAATTGTGGTGTGTTTGGTATGTGTAGAATCGTGGGAGGTAGAGGTTTCTAGTGATGTAAATTTTATCGAATTCTTAGACGTGGGCTCAGGGCTCGGGTTTGGCCGAATTTCGATATTCTTGTATAATTTGATAGTTTTCGATTGGCTTGTGTTCCTTTAGTATATATTACTGATGTTAAATTGGTTTTGGCTAGATTCGGAGCAATCTGGAGCCAATTTGAGGAGAAAGAGCATAACAGACTAGTGTTGTGGCCCGGTAGAGGTAAGTAATGGTTATAAATCTTGTCCTGAGGGTATGAAACCCCGGACTTCATATTTCGCACTAATTTTAGAATGGCGCACATGTCGGATGACAAGTATGTGGCGCGCACTGATTTTTGGACTGGAATTGGTCCTCTTCGCAGCAACTACTAAGTTGCATATTTTACTCAAAACCTTATGTTAAATTATGTTCTAAAGATTGTTGCAATATTTGGGCTATAAGCCGTGTTTGGGGCCTTGTGCCGATCTGTTTAGACCCCTTGGGGGATTTTTACTGTTGTTTTCCTCACAGTTTATTGATGATTTCACTCAGTCACATTGTGCTTACTGTTTTCGAAACTTAACCCAATTTACACTACTTTGAGATTTAAAAATGATGTTTTGGGTCGAGTACCCCGTTTTACTGATTTTCCCGAGGGGATTTTGAGAGGTTCTGTTGAGTGAGGCCGAGGGCCTGATTGTGAGGATACGATACGCCATGAGCTGGCTTGATATTAGCGCTTGGGCTGAAGGAGCTCCTCCGGAGTCTGCATACACCCCCAGTGAGCGCACTGAGTGACGAGTGCCGAGTGATTGGGAGGCATGAGTGACTGTGAGGTATGCCCGAGGGGCTGAGTATGAGTGATTGTGAGGTAAGCCCAAGGGGCTGATTATGAGTGACTGTGAGGCATGCCCGAGGGGTTGATTATGATACATGTTTTTGCCCGAGGGGATACTTATGATTTTACCACTTTCACTCTGAACTTATGAAATAGATTTTTCCCGAGAGGCCTCTTTATGATTTATTTCATTTTCATACTAAATCTTTCGATTTGAAGTTGTTGAAAATATATATTTTTCAAAGGATTTTTCAGAAGTTGGTTTTAAGGCATGATGATTTCATATATCTATGTTTATACTGTTGGAAAGAAAGGTTGTGCATATTGTGAATTGATGACATTGATTTTTATGTGTTTTATTGCCGCTTAGACTTGATTTATTTTCATTACTACTGAGTTGGCGTACTTACATTACTCCCCGTACCCCTGTGTGCAGATTTAGGTGCAGATACCGAGCACTAGCTATCTATTCCGTGCAGAGCCGGAGTGCGGGATATAGAGGTAGTTGTTTAGCGTCCGCAACATCTTTGTTTTCCCTTCTTGTTGTATCTAGCTATTTATTCAGAGGTTTTGTATTATGATACTGTACCTTTTTGTCTTATCTCTCTTAGATGCTCATGACATGTTGGCTCCGAGTTTTGGGGATGGTTGGACTGTTTATTTGCTTAATGTATTTAGTAAACTCTGTATATTTTATGAAATGCTTGAAATTGGTTGGGATTTTTTGTAAGGAAAATGTAAACATGTGATTATTGGCTAGCCTAGTTCCACGATAGGCGCCATCACGGCCGGTTTAGGATTTGGGGTCGTGAAAGTTTGGTATCGGAGCCTAGGTTACATAGGCCTCGACGGTCATGAGCAGGTTTAGTTGAGTCTTGAGGATCGGTACGGAGACGACTGTACTTATCTTCGAGAGACTGCCGAACTCTTAGGAAAAATTTCTATCCTTCTTGAACTCTTTCGTGCTAATCTATTGATTCTTGAAATCTAACTTACGTTGTTTCATTCTCTCACAGATGGTGAGAACACGCAATACCGATCAGGGTGACCAGGCACCGGCTAGACCAGCGAGAGGTCGAGGCCACGATCGAGGCCATGGTAGAGGTAGGGGGACAACCCGTGCAGCAGCCGAGACAGTACCACAGAATCCCCCTATCGTTCAGGATCAGGTTCCCATCGATGATGCTCCAGCGGGACAGGCTCAGGCACCTGCAGTGCCTATTATTATTCCAGGTCTTCAAGAGAACCTGTCTCAGATATTGACAATGTGCACCGGTTTGGCTATGGTAGTCGCCATGTCTTCTACTGGCACCACAGCTCAGGCCAGAGGAGGGGAGGCAATCAGACTCCAGCTGCCCGGACACCTGAGCAGGCTATACGGGGTATTCAGGCACCGGGAGCAGCCCCAGCTCAGCCAGTTGCTCCGGTCCAGGATTATGTTGTCCCTGTTATGCCTAAGGACAAGAATCGCAGGTTGGAGAGCTTCAGCAGACTTCAGCCTCCGACTTTCAGCGGTACAAAGGGCGAGGATGCCCAGGGGTTTCTAGATAAGTTCCAGAGAATACTACGTACTGCGGGTATATTGGAGACCAATGAGGTCTCATTTGTTACATTTCAGCTTGCGGGTGCTGTCTTTACTTGGTGGGAGTCATTCGAGAGGCGTAGAACGGTTGGTTCAGCACCTCTCACCTGGAAGCAGTTCTCCACGATCGTTTTGGAGAAGTATGTTCCTCAGTCCCACAGAGAGGAGCAACGCAGGCAGTTTGAGCAGCTGCGCCAGGGAGAGCTATCAGTTACTCAGTACGAGATGAGGTTTTTCGAGCTGGCTAGGCATGCTTATAAGATTTTCCCTATTGACATGGAGAGGGTGTGGAGGTTTGTAGATGGTCTTACTTATCAGCTCTGGCTATTTATGACTCGGGAGAGAGTATCAGGTGCTTCATTCGAGCAGGTTGTTGACATAGCTCGAGATATTAAGTCAGTTCGCCGCCAGGAGTGGGAGGAGAGGGAGGCCAAGAGGCCTCGTGGTTCGGGCAGTTCTACTGATGCTCCCTTCAGGGGGTAGTTTCAGTATGGTAGGGGCCGTTCATTCAGGCCTCCTCAGTCAGCCCGCCCAGCGTATAGTGGTGCATCTTCGGGGCATGGTCCTCGTGTTTCTCATCCGGGACGTACTTCATTTGGTGCTCTCCCAGCTCAAAGTGTAGCTCGGGCACCCCCAGTTCAGAGTTCTCCTATGCATGAGTCTTCTAATGGCCGTTCTAGTGCCATGGGTTTCTATCAGTCCCCGCCTCCAGCTCCAGGAGTTGTTTTGAGTGTGGAGAGTTCGGGCACATGTGGAGGCAGTGTCCCCGCCGTCCCGGTGGTTCTTCTCAGCAGAGGGGCCAGCCCTCGACTTAAGGTCCAGTTACTTCACCACCCGCCCAGACAGCCAGGGGTGGTAGTCAGTCAGCCAGAGGCCGCCCTAGAGGGGGAGGTCGAGCAGATTCCATGATTGCAGGTATTGTCTTAGTCTGTTTCCAACATGCTTTGGCTTTGTTTGACCCTGGTTCTACATATTCATATGTTTCTTCATATTTTGCCCGTTTTCTGGATATGCCCCGTTAGTCTCTAATCACCTCTGTTCATGTGTCGACTCTGGTGGGCGATACTGTTGTTGCGGACCATGTGTATCGGTCGTGCTTGATATCTATTGGGGGTCTGGAGACCCGAGTGGACCTACTATTGCTCAGCATGGTCGATTTTGATGTGATATTGGGCATGGATTGGTTATCTCCGTGTCATGTTGTTCTTGATTGTCATGCTAAGATTGTGACCTTAGCTATGCCAGGGTGTCCGAGGGTTGAGTGGAGAGGTTCTTCTGAGTATATGCCTAGCAGGATGATTTCCTACCTGAAGGCTCGACACATGGTTAAGAAATGGTGTTTATCTTATCTAGATTTTGTGAGGGATGTCAGTGGTGAGACTCCCACTATTGATTCGGTTCCTGTGGTCCGTGACTTTCCGGACGTGTTTCCTGCAAACCTGGCAGGCATGCCACCTGACAGGGATATTGATTTTGGTATTGACTTGGTGTCAGGAACCCAACCTATATCTATTCCGCCTTATCGTATGGCACTAACGGATATAAGGGAATTGAAGGAGAAGCTTCAGGAACTCCTAGACACCGTGGGGTGCACTGATGTTTTTCGTGAAGAGGAAGGATGGGTCCATGCGTATGTGTATTGATTATCGGTAGCTGAACAGAGTTATGGTGAAGAACCGGTATCCCTTGCCCCGTATTGATCCCTTGCCCCGTATTGACTTGAGATCTGGGTATCATTAGTTAAAGATTCGGTATTTTGACATTCCGAAGACCGCTTTCAGGACCAGATATGGTCATTATGAGTTCCTGGTTATGTCATTTGGGCTGACCAATGCCCCAGTTGCGTTCATGCAATTGATGAACAACGTGTTTCAGCCTTACCTTGATTCTTTCGTCATTGTTTTCATTGATGACATCCTGGTTTATTCTCGTAGCCAGGAAGAGCATGCTCAGCATTTGAGAGTTGTGTTACAGAGGTTGAGGGAGGAGAAGCTTTATGCAAAATTCTCCAAGTGTGAGTTTTGGCTTAGTTCAGTATCTTTCTTGGGGAACGTGGTGTCTAGTGAAGGTATTCAGGTTGATCCGAAGAAAATGGAGGTGGTGCAGAGTTGGCCCATACCGTTCTCAGCTACAGAGATTAGGAGTTTGCATGGTTTGGCGGGATATTACCGTCGCTTTGTGGAGGGATTCTCTTCTATTGATTCGCCTTTGACCAGATTGACCCAAAAGGGTGCTCCTTTCAGATGGTCTGATGGGTGTGAGGAGAGCTTTCAGAAGCTCAAGTCAGCATTAACCACAACTCCGGTACTAGTTTTGCCTACTGGTTCGGGTTCTTACACAGTCTATTGTGATGCTTCTAGAGTTGGTTTGGGAGCGGTATTGATGCAGGATGGTAGGGTGATTGCTTATGCGTCTAGACAGTCGAAGGTACACGAGAAGAATTATCAAGTGCACGATCTTGAGTTAGCTGCCATTGTTCATGCCTTGAAGATTTGGCGGCATTATTTGTATGGAGTGTAGTGTGAGATTTTCACTGATCATTGTAGTTTGCAGTATTTGCTGAGGCAGAAGGACTTGAATTTGTGTTAGAGGAGATGGTTAGAGCTTCTCAAGGATTATGACCTCACTATCTTATATCATCTGAGGAAGGCCAATGTAGTGGCCGATGCCCTGCGTCGCAGAGCAGAAAGTTTGGGGAGTCTAGCCTACCTTCAAGTAGCAGAGCGACCATTAAACCTTGATGTTCATGCCTTAGCGGGTCAGTTGGTGAGATTGGATCTATCATAGCCCCCGCGGGTGTTGGCTTGTGTAGCCTCCAGGTTTTCTCTTTACGATCAAATTAGAGCATGCTAGTATGATGATCCACATTTGCTTGTTCTTCAGGACAGGTTCCGTCACAGTGATGCCAGGAATGTGGTTATTGGTGATGATGGGGTCATGAGGATACAGGTCCGGATTTGCGTGCCCAATGTAGATGGGCTTCGAGATTTGATTCTAGCTGAGGCCCGTAGTTCGCGGTATTCCATCCATCCGGGTGCCGCAAAGATGTATCACGATTTGAGGCACCATTATTGGTGGAGGCGGATGAAGAAGGATATTGTTGAGTTTGTGGCTTGGTGTCTCAACTGTCAGCAGGTCAAGTATGAGCACCAGAGACCAGGTGAATTGCTTGAGAGATTTGATATTCCGGAGTGGAAGTGGGAGCGAATCACAATGAACTTCATAGTTGGACTCCCACGGACTTCGAGGAGGTTTGATGCTATATGGGTTATTGTGGATCGGCTGACCAAGTCCGCGCACTTCATTCCTGTTGGTACTACTTGTTCTTCGGAGCGGTTAGTTGAGATTTATATCAGGGAGATTGTCTGATTGCATGGGGTTCCAATTTCTATCATTTCCGACATAGGTACTCAGTTCACATCTCAGTTTTGGAGAGCCGTACAGAGAGATTTGGGTACTCAGGTCGAGTTGAGCACATCGTTTCATCCTCAGACCTACGGGCAGTCGGAGTGTACCATTCAGATTTTGGAGGATATGTTGCGTGCTTGTGTGATTGACTTTGGTGGTTCATGGAACCAGTTTGTGCCACTAGTAGAGTTTGCATATAATAACAGCTACAGTCGAGTATCCAGATGGCTCCGTATGAGGCTTTATATGGTAGGAGGTGCAGATCTCCCATTGGTTGGTTTGAGTCAGGCGAGGCTAGGCTATTGGGCACAAACTTGGTTCAGGATGCGTTGGGTAAGGCGAAGTTGATTCAGGAGCGGCTTCACAGGGCGCAGTCTAGGCAGAAGAGTTATGCGGACCGGAAGATCCGAGATGTGTCTTTCATGGTTGGGGATAAGGTGTTGCTGAGGGTGTCGCCCATGAAGGGTGTTATGATATTCGGGAAGAGGGAAAAGCTGAGTGCCAGGTTCATTGGGCCATTTGAGGTGCTTCAGAGGGTTGGGGAGGTGGCTTATAGGCTTGATATGCCTCCTAGTTTGTTGGGTATTCATCCAGTGTTCCATGTTTCGATGCTCCGGAAGTATGTTGGTGACCCGTCTCATGTTATGGATTTCAACACGGTTCAGCTCGAGGGTGATATGTCATATGAGGTAGAGCCAGTGGCTATTTTGGGTCGGCAGGTTAGAAAGCTGAGGTCTAAGGATATAGTTTCAGTGAAGGTTCAGAGAAGAGGGAAGCCGGTGGAGGATGCCACCTGGGAGACCGAGCGGGAGATGCGGGACAGATATCCTCACTTATTCGAGACTCCAGGTATATTTCTAGACCCGATCGAGGACGAACATTTGTTTAATAGGGGAAGGATGTAACGCCCCGGCCGGTCGTTCCATGGGATTTTCCCCGTTTTCCCCATTTCTGCTTTATCATATATTTATTAGCCTGTTTATGTTGTGTTGGGTCAGTTGGTTTGGGTCCGGAGTGGTCATGGTGAGAACTAAGGCATTTAGTCTCCTAAAGTAATTGAGAAAGTCAACTGAGAGTTGACTTATTGGTGAACGACATCGGAATGCCGATTTTATGGCTTGGAAAGCTTCGTTAGGTGATTTGGGAATTATCACTGTGTTCAGAATGAAGTTTTGATTTCTGATGTAGAATTGGGCTTGAATTAGCGAAAGTTAATTTTTGGCGATTTCCGGTCGGCAGTGGAAAATAGTCTATGGGGGTCGGAATGGGATTCCGTAAGTTAGAACAGGTCCGTAATGTCATTTTGGGTATATGTGCAATATTTCAGGTCAATCGAAGGTGTTTGGGTTGGTTTCAGCGTAGTTGGCGAAATTGGAAGTTTCGAAGTTCATAGGCTTGAATTTGATGTAATTTTGGTGTTTTCATGTTATTTTTGGTGTTTCGAAGGCTCGACTAAGTTTGAATAATGCTATGGGGTGTGTTGGCATGTTTGGTTGGGGCCCCGAGAGGCTTGGGATTGATTTCGGATGGTTGGCGGAGTTTTGAACTTAAGAAAATGCAGCAAATGGTTGCTGGTGTATGTTTCTGGTGTTGGCCGCACCTGCGGGTGGGTAGCCGCATGTGCAACGTCACAGGTGAGAAAGGCCATGCGCAGCTGCGAAAGGAGGTTGGGCAGGGGAAATCCGCAGGTGCGAAGAGTTGGCCGCACCTGCAAAGTCCCAGGTGCGGAGAAGTGGCCGCAGGTGCGAGAATTGGTCCGTTAGTGAGATGTCGCAGGTGCGCCCCTGAGACCGCAGGTGCGAAATTGCTGGGCGGAACAGTATAAAAGAGGCCTCCGTGAAATTTTATTCATTTCACCATTGTTGCATGCGGTTGGAGCTTATTTGGAGGCAATTTGAAGAGAGAATTTGTGGGCCTTCAGTGGAGGTAAGTTCCCCAGTTATTAAAGTCGATTCTATGCTATTTTGTTCGGATTAGGCTTGTAAATTGAAGGATTAATGTAGAAAAAGGTTGGGAAGAATGGGTGGAGGATTGGAAAATTCTTTTGGCAAATTGGGTAGGCAATGGTGGTCCGATTGTGGTGTTTTTGGTATGTGTAGAATCGTGGGAGGTCGAGGTTTCTAGTGATGTAAATTTTATCGAATTCCGAGACGTGGTCCCGGGGCTCGGGTTTGGCCGACTTTCGAGATTCTTGTATAATTTGATAGTTTTCGATTGGCTTGTGTTCCTTTAGTATATATTAATGATGTTAAACTGGCTTTGACTAGATTCGGAGCAATCGGGAGCCAATTTGAGGGGAAAAAGAATAGCGGACTAATGTTGTGGCCTGGTAGAGGTAAGTAATGACTATAAATCTTGTCCTGAGGGTATGAAACCCCGGACTTCATATTTCTCACTGATTTTAGAATGGCGCACATGTCGGATGACGAGTATGTGGCGCGACCTTTCACACAAGGTAGCAAGTCTTCACATCCACCACTAGCCACACTAACGCTGTAAAACAAATCAAGAACCCATAACTAGGGTACAAAACCTCTTCCACCGAATATCGATCTCAGGTGACACTGAAGATAACACCAGCTTACTATAGACTTTCAAATCACTTTTTCTTGCTCATCCAAACTCATGACATCCTTGTTAACACTGTACCGCAATTTTGATTCTTTACTTCCAGTTACATACTGCTTACCACACCTAACATGCCGATATGATATTGCACAAGAATCCCATCATAACCTCTGAACCACTAATAGGGTGAACACTTCATCATATAGAAACCTTTTACTTACCTCAATTCAAGAGAACAATAATAATACCCGAGCAAATTATCACAAGCACCCAACATGCAAATCCTTAGGTAGTGATCTGAACCACCATAAACCTTCTGGGACCCGCCTACACCTGATAGGCCATAGCACTCGAATGCTCCCACATGAAATCTATTACGACGACCGACAAGCCTCACACACATCTGCACAAACCATACACATAACTCAATCACACCAAAGGAACTGATCATTGCCGTAAGTATGCCATTTCAACCATGGCTAACCACGCTATCTTCTTTTGATCATCTTCAATTGCCTCAGGAATAATAATAACTTCCTTCAGCTCATAGCAAACTCAATCCTCACTCATCCCGAGTGACCTTGATTCACGAGATCATGCTGCCTAAATCTCGCAACCCGTATCATAACCTCCTGATAATCTTTCTACAACCTGGAGTTTATTTCTCTAACTCCTCCAATACTATCCTACATGCTGAAAATAACATAGAACACTCCAATCATTTTCCCTTTCTCTGAAATTACGCTGCAAAAGCTAAATTCTTAATCAAACTGCTGCCTTTAACCCTTAAACACCGCATCCTTAACTTTTGAATTCACTAGGATCGCAATTGAGAGTCACCCACTCTGACTGGCCCCGAATACAGTCAACTCCAAGGCTCTTCTAGCACATGAACACCATTTTCAATGAAACACGTAATTGAGTCACTACCTTTACAACTCGCCCATGCCTTAAGCATAAATTCTGAATCTTTCAAAGCCTAACCCTAGTCCTACAGGGCCAAATTTTGCACACATTCATCAAATCCCACGCACAATCACCATTTTACTCCTTTTCCTTAGCTATAATAACTTGCCAACACGCCGACAATCCGCAACCCCATGATAACACAATCCTACAACCCAACTGCAGATGGTGGGACTCCCCCACTTAGCCCGAAGCTACTCCTTGCACCACTCTAGACCCTGCTGAGATCCTTTCCCCTTTGTTAATAAGATCTTGATCAACCAATCCGTCCAATTCATCCAAATTCTCTTGTCAGCATTCCCTAACTACTCAAATTCTCTAACACCATTCACACGTTCTGCCTCCTACCGAATAGACATCAGAAACCGTCGTAGAAACGTGCCAACCACACAACCACTAACCTACTCACAGGAGATAACCCACCTGTGGAAATCATCAACTGACACCTTCTTCCTCTACCAACTTTAATAGTCTGCCTGCTCCTCATGGACGTCTATTAAATGCGCTACAATATCTTCAAATTCACCGCCACATTGCGTCCTTCTTCATTCCTAACAACTCATCTCTGTTGTATCTAACCTTCCACCGAAATAACCCATATTTCAACTTAAGCTCGTACACCCAATCACCATCCACTAAAACTCTCACACTTTCCCTCAAAATAGGCAGTTGTCTTACCACTGAACTCATGTGCTACGCTGCCACTCTCCCACTTGTTAAACTCATTCCTTTAAAAAACTACCTGACTTCTGTTCCTTACACCTGGTCTTTTAGAAAGAGGAACACCGCCTAGCACTTTTCACATATCTCCCTTCATCGTATGCTGCCCAATTTTTGCCTCAATTCAATATCATTCTCTGTAGTTCTTAATCCTGCAGTTCGCCACGACTTCTAACTCTCTGAAGATCATCTATCTCTAGTTGCCTTCATTATCAACACTTATCCAGTACTGAACCACCATGCCTCACTGTCTCTAACAACCGCTTCTTCAATACTACTTCACAACACTCTAACCCAATGCAACTGAAAAAACCATAGCACCGACAAACTTAACACATTCCATACGATCAATGACGACGATTTCACATCACAGGTGAATATCCCACCTTAATTGAAAACACCAAGACTTATTATTTTATCAATCCAAAACCTGACCATTTATAGTCCAAATGCCTTTCCTCTGCCGGAACTAAAATGCCAATATCTAGAAATGACGCCCTGAGAAGACCTCCCTTCAAACCATTCATCACCCCCAACATATGGGCAGTATTCCACCATCACACTCACATCGCATGATAACCAATCGTAAGCATCATAACAATCTGAGGATAACCTCAAGGCTCTCAGAAACACAACTACTGAGATGAAACAACATATTATCCTTCCGCAAGGACATAACAATAGTCCCAACCAATTACACATGGAAAACATCTCACATCATATCCGTAGCACCATTTCAATTCTTCAAATTCCTGATTCATAGCAAGCGCTTCGCGACGCGCAAGATTTAGTAGGAATAAGCATATGCATACACCTCAAAGGAACCAACTCGCACGATGAGGAATCAAGAAGGGAAGTACTCCTAACAGCCCTGTAGCATCTCGAAGATAAGTACAGACGTCTCTATACCAATCCGCTAGACTCTACTAGACTTGCTCATGACTAGTGAGACCCGGCCGATCAAACCTATCCTTGGGTTCGATCCAGCAAGTGATTCCCTCCCTGAAAGAGGGATAGTCGTTAGGTCATGAATGGAATGCGAGGAAGAGAGATAAGCAGTTGGCGGGGACCATCCGTTATCGGTTCATATTGGGTAGATCTACCCCTCTCATCCTCTGATCCTTTATCTACCGTTCAATCTATTGATTTAATTTCTTCTCGACTGGACTATTACGCACTCAGGACAATCTACTACACGCTAGTAATGGTCTTTGGATTTCATCTCCTACAAAAATAGCAAGTGATTGGCCGTTCGATCGAGTCCATCCCTTGAAGTCGTACCCTCTCAGTATGCGCGAGTCTTCCGCCGATTGACAGAAATGCCGGCCGGAATTTGAGAAGATGCTTCATGAAGTGCTTCTTTCGGAGTTAAACTTCTATTTGTCCATATTTAGAGAAAAAGTATCTCGTGTTTTTCATTCCCATTCCCATAAGAATGAATACTATTATTCGCGTTTCGAACAGGCATGAATACAACATCTATAGGATAACTTCCATCTTGAAAGTTATGTGGCGTTTTTATAAGATATCCACGATTTCTCTCTATTTGTAATCCAATAAAAAAATCAATTGGTTCCGTTAAACTGGATATATGTGTGTATTATCAACGATTTCTACAAAAGGCGGCAAGATGATATCTTGAGCAATTACATATCCATGACCCTTGACACAAATAGATGCGTCAGATCTTCCATCTTTAACTTATTTCGTAATAACTAAAAAAAAATCCGTTAAGTAAATATGAAGGTTTAAATATTCCATTTTAGCAAATATATCCCAAACACATCCCAGAACCCGGTGTCACAAGTGCATGAGCAATTTCTAAGAATTTATACAATCATTACAAAGCTTGTCCGAGATACAAATTGGACAATGGAATTTAAAACAACATGAATACAATACAGGGGAGACTTTGTCAGCTGTGGATCGCCTCCGGATGATGAATACAATACAGGGGAGACTTTGTCAGTTGTGGATCGCCTCTGGATGATGCAGCTCGCCTAAGTCTCCAAACCAGCCACATCGCTGTGAAAGTACCTATGCAATAAAAATGCACAGCAAGTGTAGCATGAGTACGAAAACAACGTGTACTCAGTAAGTATCCCCCCTAACCTCAGAGAGGTAGTGACGAGGGGTCAATTTAGTATAATCAAGCGAGACACTAAGCATGTATGTCATAGGCAATTTATTAAAATCAGGGATAAATAATATCAACTCCTTCCACATTTAACTTTTTAAATCTTCGTCATTTCAATAACAAATAATCAAACATGGATGATTTAATCAATTAACCAATAATCAATGGGAAAGACCAACTTCTTCCAAAGTTTTAATAACTTTAAATCTCTGTCATTTCAGTTGACAACTTAAAATTTCCAGGCCAGTAACCAGGCAAAATCACAGCAAATACGCAGTAAATATCATGCGCAAGCAATGCCGAGGGTCGAACAATGCGGACCAACAATAATAAACTGTGCACTGCCGAGGGTCGAACGGCTGGAACCATAGATGCATCTATTTTCCCCGCTCGCGAATCGATCATGCGACGCGGTCAACATAATAACAATAAGGCTAGCCTACTCGAGAATCATACTTGCAACCCAGGTGCTCATATGTACACGTATTCACATAATAAATCCACATTTTTATCAAGAAAATATCTTCTCAAGAGAATGATAAAATTCTTCTTAAAGGAACACGAAAAATAGCATTTAAATCTTTGTTTTGAAACTCATTTGTCAAGTTTAATAATATTCAATAATATAACCTTATCAGGAATATAATTATCCACGGAGGAATCAATTCTCTTCCTAAATGATTAAGAGAAGTACACTCTAGTCTTCTTTAGGAAATAATTTACCGATTCAATAGCATTAAAAGTCTAATATTATGGGCAAGATCACATGTACAACACATAAGTCATGCTAGTGGGTCCTAGACTACCTGGACATGGCATAATAGTAGCTACGCACGGACTCCCGTCACCTCGTGCGTACGTAGCCCCCGAAGATAATAGCACATATTTAATTAGTTTACCTAGGGGGACAATTCATCCTCAAAAAGTTAGAAAAGAGACTAACCTCGCTCTGAAATTCCATAACCGGCTTCCAAGCTTTTCTGACGGGTCCAATGGACGCACAAACCCCAAAACTATCCAAATAATGACAAACCAATGAAAATATACTCTAATATAACCTACCCATAGCGTTACTAACTCAAATATACAATTTACTCAAATATTCATGCTAAATTCGTGGGAGAAATCCAAACTACAATTTTTTAGGTCTTTCCTCCAAAAACCCAATTTTCCTACTAATTTCCATGTCTAATTCATGTATAATCCTTGTATTAATCTTAAAAACATGAAGAAATTACTTACCTAGTAATTCTTGTTAGAAAACCTCTCTTGAAGCTTCTCAAAATCGCCCACATTAATGAAATAAATGATGGAAATGGCCAATATCCCATTTAAAATATAACACTGCCCAGGCGACTCTCCTATGCGATCGCATAGGACTTCTATGCTGCCTCCCTAATTCCTCATGTGCGTTCGCATGTAAGCTCCTGCGTTCGCACAGGCCAACGCCTCACAGCCTCCAAACGCACACTGTGCGATCGCAACTCCAACACTACGATCGCATAGGAAAACCCGCAGCTCCCTTGAATCTTTTCTCCACGATCGCACTCGTCCTTATGCAATCGCATAGACCAAGAATACAACCCTCAAATTTCCTTCTATGCGATCGCACACAGGAGACCGCGATCGCATAGCACACCAGATACATTAGAAGACAGCAGCAGCAAAACAGAGAAAAATGGTCCGAAATTGCCCCGAAACACACCCGAGGCCCCCGGGACCCCGTCCAATCACACGACTCAGTCCGATAACCTTACACGGACTTTCTCAAGGCCTCAAATCACATAAAACAACGCCTAAATCACGGATCGCACTATAATTCAACTTTATGAACTTTGAAATTTCGAACTTCCACATCCGATGTCGAAACCTATCAAATCACGTCCGACTGACCCCAAATTTTGCACACAAGTCATATTCAACATTACGGACCTGCTCCAACTTTCGAAATCACATTCCGGCTCCCCATATCAAAATTTCCACTTCCAGTCAGATTTCTCAAAAACCTTCAAATTTCAATATTTAGCCAAATGACTTACGGACATCCGAATTCACTTCCGATCGCGCTCCCAACTCCAAAATAACCATACGGAGCTATTCCCAGGCTCAGAATCCCTAACGGACATCAATATCACTGAAATGTGCCTCAAGCAAAACTTAAGAAATTTCTTCAAAAATGCTGACTTTCACAATATACGTCGAAACACTACCGGGTTATCGAAAGCCCGATCCGGACATACGTGCAAGTCCAAAATTATCATACGAACCTGTAGGAACTTTCAAATCCTGATTCGGAGGTCGGTTACTCAAAATTTCAATCTTAGTTGATTTCTCCAACTTAAGGCTTCTGAAACTAGAAGTTTCTTTCCAAATTAACTCTAAACTTCCCGAAATTCAATTCCGACCACACCTACAGTCATAATAACTGAAAGGGATCTGCTCATGACCTCAAACTTTTGAACGACGCACTAGAGCTCAAAATGACCGGTCGGGTCGTTACACTTTTCTAATTGCGGAACATAGTTCTTTTGCTCACTGAGGAGAAAGATTCAAGAGTATATTTACTGTTATGCAGTATATACAATATTTCTTGAGATTGGCAATGTATTTTTAGTGTATTTCAAACGTATTGTGTCTCTTGAGTGTATAGGCTATTTACATAATTTATAAAAGTTGTTTATACTCTGGCCTGACTTTATTTTTATTCTTCATCTGCAATCAAACTTTGAAAACCAAATTCTCATCCCCAAACTTTCAGTACTCGAAGAATACAGTTTAAATCATAGTCAAAATTGTAATATTTATTGTAATATAAGGAAGGATGAACATATATTTTTAAACAGAAAAAAAAAGTGTCAGAAAGTGCGTTGGATAAAGAAACATGTGAAAGCCTATGGAGATTTGAGTATTGGAAGTGGGTGATGAAGGAAACTTGAGGTAACAGAGAATTAATAAGAGTTTCAATCTGAACCATTTATTTTTATACTTAAATCTGATTTGTACTAAAAATTGGATCAACATTTGTAGTTTTAAGCCGTTTAAGTGATTCTGGAAAAGGGATTTTAGGTGTTCAAACTACTCGATGAGTTTCACTTTTCACATGTTAGCCCATGTAAATATTCGACTACAAAGTGTTATATTAAATATTGATATTAATCCAAAACTTTATAAACACACTAGGAATTGACATTCAACAGGAAGATTAAACTTACTAGACTGAAGAGGCTTTCAAATTGGAGATGAAGTTGGGGAGAGTCCGCAACAAGAAGAGGAAGAAGAACGCAGGTTTGAGGAAGAAGAGTGCATGTCTGAGGAAGAAGAAGGCAGAGTCTGCAACAAGTAGGGAGAAAAGAAAGATATCGTGTGTTTAGGGTTTTTTTACTGAAGGGTAATTTTGGAATTAAGAAAAGTTATAATGGATAAGAATGTAAAAATCTTTGGTCAAAGTAAGGTGGCTTTTAAGCCAATTTCAAAAAAGTTGGGTTTACCCAACTTGCTGGTTTTGGCTTTTTTAAGCAGATTTTAGCTTTTTTTTAAGCCACTTTTTTTGGTTGCCAAACACTACTAAAAGTTAAAAAGTGCTTAAAAGCTGGTTTGACCAGCTTTTAAGCACATCCAAACAGGCTCCTAGACCAAATTTTTTAAGATAAATACTTTACTTTTGTTGCACGTGGGATTGTAAAGACAGACTGACGTGCTGGCACTTACAATTTGGGATGTAAATGGGGTGGGGCAGGCAGGGCAAGTCATGCCTCGCTAAAATTTTGACACGCTCTGCCTGGCCCTGCTCTATTTAGCATTTTTGTCAAAAAATTTCCCTGCCCCTTCTCGTCCTATTAAGCCCCGCCTCGCCCTGCCCCATTTAGACTGTTTTATTTATTTATTTTTTCTTTATTTTTTTATTTTGTAGTATACTTTTAATTTCTTTTATCTTTTCAACTGTCTATTAAAATATTTAAAATATTAGTTAGCTGTTTATGCATATTAATTGAATAAAATATAATTTTTATCAATATTATATAATTTATCAAAGACTAAATTTTCCTTATATTAATGTTCCACTCCAAGAACAAATACAAAAGCAGTTAGATGGATTGATCGCTGTAGAAGAGGTTTTATGAGTTGATTTTATAATGCTTTTGATGGAGTACGCGTTTTTAACTAAATTGGACCTGTATTTGATAAATTTGTACCTTATTAGGCGATCAATTCAAATCATCTTTTCATATTGGACGTAACCATTTTGCTTACTGGTTGAGCCTTTTGTTTTAAACTGATGATCCATCATGTGATAAGCAATGAGTAAAATTATCTTATGATTAATTTATTTATTGGTACTCAGGGATATTAAAAATACTTGGGTTGAAAGTAGTTGAATAATTAGATTGAATTTTATTTAGATGTTTAGATTTTTCAAGTTTGAAGTTCAAGTTTATAGATATTCTCAATGTGTGATGACTCGATAGGTCATTTTATGTTTTAGAACCTAATTCTGTACTTTGAAGCCTTAAATATCTCATATTAGCCCTCATCGATTTGCTTGTGCAGTCGAGGTGTTTTTCCAGAATAGCTTTTATGTTAAAAACTGAAAAAATACGAATTTTTTGCCTTAAAATCTATTTGAGTTGACTTCGGTCAATATTCTTCATCATATCCTCGAGCCTTTTCCAGTCATCATCACTGAGTTCTTTATTTCTATTAACTTC
>MDKI01028165.1:0-18279 GCA_005239505.1 Nicotiana paniculata
TGTCACTTAAAGTGGAAAAACTCCCTTATTACCCTTACCCGGTGAAAAAGGAGGTGTGACAGGTACAGTAGCAACTTACAAGCAACTTACAAGCAGCTTACACAGCAACTTGCAGTAGCTTACACAGCAACTTGCAGTAGCTTACACAGCAGCTTGCCGTAGCAGTTTGCAGTAACTTACACAGCAGCTTGCAGTAGCATCTTACACATCAACTTCCTTCTTCTATAAATAGAGGAGATTTCAGTTCATTATGTACATCAGTTTGAAAATTGAATAAGACATCAATCTCTCTCTATACTTGTCTTTGATTTCTTTACTATAAAGTCGTTATTTTATAACAGTCCTAACATGCGATGACCCAAAAAGAGGCATCTTGTGTAATTTAGCAGAAACTGTGTTCTGAGGCATTGAAAGCCTCCGTTCATCTCACCTCGATGCACGTGCACAGCCTGAGCGCGTAGCTGGGAAGTTTTTATGTGGAAATGTGTTGAACTGTTAGATTTATGATAATTAATGGAATAAAGTTGACTTTGGTCAATATTTTTGGTAAACGGACCCGGACCCATGATTTGGCGGTCCTAGAGGGTCCATAGGAAAATATGGGACCTGGGCGTATGCCCGGAATCGAATTCCGAGGTCCCAAGCCCGAGAAATGAATTTTTAAAGAAAAATTATTTTCTGAAATTAAGAAAGACTTTGAAAGTGAACCTTGATGTGAAATCTGGGTTACCGGGCCCGTATTATGGTTCCGAAGCCCGAAACAGGTTTAATATAAGTTATGCGAGTTATCTGTGAAATTTGGTGTAAAACGGAGTTGGTTTGACGTGTATCGGATCAGAATTGGAGAATTTAGCAATTTATGAAGTTTGATAAAATTCTATGGATTTTTGAGCTTAATTAATTTTTTTGATGTTATTTTAGTGGTTTAACTATCCGAATAAGTTCGTAGGATGATTTTGATGTCGTGTGTATATTTGGTTTTGAGCCCCGAGGACTTGGGCGATTTTCGGGTAGGTGCCGGGGTGCTAAACTTGGGAAAAAATATGGTTTTTGATCTGTTGCTGGTGCTCTGTGTTTTGCTCTCCGCGATCGCGGCGTGGTTCACGCGATCGCTATGTGTCTATGGTTGGGGGTGGGAAATTACCCTACGTGAACGAAGGTCCTTGGACGCGATCGAAGTGCCTGAGGGTGGTGCTCTACGCGATCGCGAGAGGCCTCACGCGATCGCATAGCGTTAAGGGGATCTGGGGGCGGGACAGTGTATTGCTCTACGC
The DNA here is from genome assembly GCA_005239505.1 of Nicotiana paniculata. Taxonomy (NCBI): domain Eukaryota; kingdom Viridiplantae; phylum Streptophyta; class Magnoliopsida; order Solanales; family Solanaceae; genus Nicotiana; species Nicotiana paniculata. The sequence continues at coordinate 1,275 of MDKI01028165.1, forward strand.
GAACGCGATCGCTTGGTCACAATAGCGATGGTCAGTGTCCAGTGCATCCGCGATCGCAGTCTCTTGTTCGCGATCGCGTAGGTTTAAAACCCAGTACTCTCCGCGATCGCAACTCCCTTTCCGCGATCGCGTAGAGTAAGATCGCCCAGTGAATTTATAGTCTTAAAAACAGAAACCATACGGGATTCAACCCACTTCTTCTCAAACCTCTTCTTCCCCACTCCCCCTTAGGCGATTTTGAATACTTCCATCACCATAGCTTCATAGGTAAGCGATTTCAACTCCATTTTCTTCCATTTGTCTTCATCAATCACTAGAATCTAGGCTTAAAATCCTATAATCAAGGTAGAAATTAGGGGTTTTGGGTAGAGTTAGGGCTTATGGGATTTTGGGTAATTCAACCTCATTTAGGGGTCGGATTTCAAAATAAATCATATATTTGAACTCGTAGGGGTATGGGTGATCGGATTTTGGTCCGAGCCTCGTGTTTGGACCAAGCGGGCCCGGGGTCAGATTTTGGTATTTTTGGAAGAATGCTAGGAATTGTGTATTTAGGCTATGGAATTGTATTAATGAGTCATTATTGATATTAATAAGTTAATTATGTCTAGATATTGTTGTTTTGGAGTTGAATTCAAAAGGAAAGGCAGTGTTAGAGGCTTGATTGCTATTTTTGGACCCGAGGTAAGTGTCTTGCCTAACTTTGGTGAGGGAATAGCAATGTGCTAAGTGTTTATCATGTCCAATTCATAGGTGAGGTGACGAGTACCTATATATTGTGTGTTAAGCATGCCCGTGAGTCCATTTTTTTGATGAAATCCTTGTCCTTATTTTCATATCCTTGTATTATGAATTTATCTCTACTTGGAAGTTTATTGTTGTTGAAAATCCTTGTTGATGAACTCGTGATGTAATGGTCCTATTGATGACCCAACTGTAGAGGACATGCTTGAAAAGGTTGGTTATAGCTGAGACCCTTGTCGGGCGATTTATTGCGATAATGACTGATATTTTCCCCTTGCCAGGTGATCATGATTTATGATTCCACTATGCCGTATCCCTTGCCATTTTTGATAATTGTCTTTTCATGGTGAGGAAGAGAGTAAAAGCACGAAGGGTGATGCTGTGCCATGATTTACATTGATTACATTGTACATTTCATAGTGAAGAAGAGAGTAAAAGCACGAAGGGTGACGCCGTGCTATGATTTACATTTAAAAGCACGAAGGTTGATGCCGTGCCATGATTTACATTGATTACATCATATATTGCATATTGAGGAAGAGAGTAAACGCACGAAGGGTGATGCCGTGCCATGATTTACATTGATTACATCATACATTGCATAGTGAGGAAGAGAGTAAAAGCACGAAGGGTGATGCCGTACCATGATTTACATTGATTACACCATGCATTGCATAGTGAGGAAGAGAGTAAAAGCACGAAGGGTGATGTCGTGCCATGATTTACATTGATTACACGATACATTGCATGGTGAGGAAGAGAATAAAAGCACGAAGGGTGATGCCGTGCCATTTATTACATTCTGACATTGTATTTGTTGTTTCATTAGCATGTTTCTGATAAACTGCCTTTTGTCCGTTCCCGTATTCCCCTACGTAATTGTTCATCTCTTGCCTTGCGGTTCCACGTTATATGTTGTAGAATAGGACAGGTTAACGTATGTTGTCAAGACTAGCCTCGTCAATACTTCGGCCGAGGTTTGGCTCGGCACTTACTCAGTACATGGGGTCGGTTGTACTGATGCTACACTGCACATCTTATTAATGTGCAGATCCCGCACCCGGACCCAGTGGACAGCGTTGAGGGAGTCCCCTTCAGTTCACCTTAGAGGCTTCAAGGTATACCCGCTAGCGTTCGTGGGCCTTGGCGTCTCTCTTATCCCTGGTTCTTCACTTCTGTCTTGTTTTTCTTCTAGTTTTTCAGAGACAGTCATGAATTTCTTTTCAGGCTTTGTATTTAGCACTCTTATAGACAGTTCGTGAGTTTGTGACTCCAGGTTTTGGGAAATAATTACGACGTTGTATTATGTTGTCTTTACTTAGCTTTAAACCTTATTTATTTCCGCTATTAAGTTGTGCACTGTTTTTAGCATTTTCTGAAAAGTTGAGATTTTTATGCCATTTTAGCTATATACGTTGGCTTGTCTAGCGGGTTCAACATTAGACGTCACCACGGCCCGATAGGGGGATTTCGGGGCGTGACATAACATTGTAGTATTTCTTTTTTTCTCCTAATAACGTATTCCTCAACTCAACAGCATCATCTACCCGTGAAAGAATCTCAAAATAGCAATAACATTTTCTAATTTTGGAACTATAAATTTTAAGTAATAATAGTGTCATCCCAGACTTTGAATGAAAGTTATTTCCATTCATCTTCAAATTAAATTAAACCAAATATTTGTTTTTGAAGTTCAGAACAAAAATGATTTGAAATAACTTGAGAAAAGCAAATACTATTAAACTTTTTTATATATTATACATAAGTATTACTAAGTCATAATTAATTTATATATTGGGGCTTGTAGCTCAGATTTTGTTGATTGGAATTGATAACTATTCTTCTTCTGTTCACAGTTTCTTCACCATCTGTGTGTATGGGTTTTTGAAAACTCAAAACTGAAAAGAAAGAAAAAAAAAAACGGGGCGCGGCAGGTTGAAAATTTTGTAGGTTTTGCCGCCCCGCGCCGCCCCGTCCTGCCCCATTGCCATCCCTAAACAAAATCAAACATCGACACAAGATAAGCACCGGAAAATATAATAGATACGTGACATGTTTCAATATTATTGCCAACAGTAACTCTGTTTGCTTGTATAATCTTATTTAAATATAGCATTTTACAGTCAAATCACAGCACACCAACTTCTCTTTTTCTCTTTCCCGTTTTATTTTTCTTTTCCCTACAAATCTCAGGGATTACAAAATAGTATATATCCAATAATGTCTGCTACTGGTTTGATCAAATCTTTACATTTCTACATCCTCCTCTCGTCGAGAGTTCAACTTCTACACGCTTAATTTCATCCTTCAACTCTTGTACAGCAGGCTTGCTAGATCGATCACTTAAAAGATCAACTAGATGCTTCAAGCACAAGAGGTATTCAGCTTTTACTCCAGGAGCATCAGCCAATGTGTTCTTGATAGAATCTAGATTGCATGTGAGCTTAGAACCCTAAATTCTAGAGAATTCAGAGAAGAGGAAGAAGAAATGAAATGAAATTCATCAAATTTCCATTAAGCTCTGTTACACATATACACAATATTTAAAAAACTAACGACCTATCACGTGCCTATAACTTGTGGTCTATGTATATTGATTAAATACCCTCTTTTGTAACTAACTTGATTCTTAATACTCCCTCTCAAGCTGGAGGGTGGAAGATGTCTAACACATCAAGCTTGGACACTAAGAAGGAATATTGTGCAACCGTGAGTCCTTTTGTTAGAAGATCTGCTAGTTGTAAGGAGGGTGAGACATGGCTTGAGTAATGAGGCCTGACTTAATCTTCTCTCTAATAAAGTGGCAGTCGATCTCGATATGCTTTGTACGCTCATGAAATATTGGATTCTCAGCTATTTGTATTGCTACCTTATTGTCACAGAATAGTGTAACAGGTCTAGATACCTTGACCCCCAAATCGTCTAGATATCCTGTTAACCATGTCATCTCTGCAGTTGCAGCAGCCATGCTTCTGTATTCAGCTTCTGCTGAACTCCTGCTTATAGTAGGCTGCTTCTTTGATTTCCATGATATTAAAGAATTGCCTAAATTTATGATATATCATGTCATAGATTTTCTCATATTAAGGCACGATTCCTAGTCTAAGTCACAGTAGGCAGTGAGATGTTCAATTGGTCCTGCTTCTATCAACAATCCCATGCTCGGTGCTCCCTTGACATACCTCACTATCCTTAATGCTGCCTCTATATGTGACTGCTTTGGCCTTTGCATGAATTGGCTCAAAGTTTGAACTGCAAAGATTATATCAGGCCTAGTGATAGTTAGGTATAACAACCTTCCTATCAACATTTGATAAGGTAAATTATCTTCGAGTTCTAAGTCACATGTCTTCCCAACACAAGTGTCATACTCCACAGTTGTCAACTTTTGATTCAACTCTATAGGAGTTTCTACTGGATTTGCACCACTTAAGCCTACTTCTGAAATTAATTCCAATGAATACTTTCTTTGATTGAGCAAGATTCCTTTCTTCGACCTTAAAACCTCAATTCCCAGAAAGTATTTGAGCTTGCCTAAGTCCTTAACTTTGAACTTACTGTGCAAAATTGTTTTAGCCTCATTGACTAAGTTTGAGGAGCTCCCAGTGATCATTAAATCATCCACATACACCAGTATACTGACTTTTTCTCCTCCTTGCTGCTTTGTGAATAAGGAATGATCAAAAGGACTTTGTTTGTAACCACTCTGAACAAGTGCATCAGTGAGTTTTATGTTCCATTGCCTAGATGTTTGTTTAAGACCATGTAGGGATTTCATAAGCCTACACATTTTCAACTCCCCCTGTTTATGAAATCCTTGAGGCAATTGCATATAAACCTCTCCATAGAGATCTCCCTGTAGAAAAGCATTGCTAACATCCATTTGAGATAAATCCCAACCTTTGGCAGCTGCTATGTTGATAATGGTCCTGACTGTAACCATCTTTTCCATAGGTGAGAATGTGCCATGGTAGTCCAACCCTTCTTTTTTATTATAACCTTTAGAAACCAGTCTTGCCTTGTATTTTTCCACTTCACCATTAGCTTTGTACTTAATGTTGTATACCCATTTTGATCCAATAGCTTGCTTCCTAGCTGGTAATTCCATTCTCTCCCAAGTATAGTTATCTTCAAGAGCTTGGATTTCCTGTTGCATAGCTGCTACCCATCTGCTATCAGTGGAAGCCTACTGATAATTGGTAGGTTCAACTTCAGCTGAAAAAACTTGCAAGTAAGCTTGATATCTTGCTGTAAGATTAGCATAAGTAAGGGTGTCAGTCAATGGGTATAAACATTGCCCATAGAACTTCTTGGTAGTTTGGTAGTCTTTCAACCAAACTGGAGGTTTGTAAGTTCTAGTAGTCTTCCTAAGCTCTTGATCATTTCTGGGCTCAAGTATGTTGTTGTCAGAACTCATATTGAGTTCTGGCTCAGTATGTGGATCTAAGTCAGTCGAGGTATCTTGCTCACTATGCTTTGGACTGTATGGTGAATCTGTGGGATTTCAGAAATAGGTATAGTAGTGTTTTCTATGATTGGAACATTATCTATAGGTGGAGTGTGGAGGTCTGTGTTGTAGGTAATGAGGAATCAGTATGTGGTGGTATAGTAGTTGGTGTAGGGAAAAGATCTTGTGGAATGGTCACACATTCTTTAAAAGGAAAAACTTGTTCTCTAAAACTGACATTCCTACTTACAAAGATAGTTTTAGAATCTAAGTCAAATAATTTGTACCCCTTTTGAACTTCATAGTACCCTATGAGGACATACCTTCTTGCTCTCTTTGCAAACTTGTCTCCCTTTGGTAAATTTCTAGAGAAACATAAACAACCAAACACCTTTAAGTGATCAATAACACGTGTCTTCTTGTACAAATCTTAATAAGGAGATTTTCCTTGTAGTAGGGATGTAGGCCACTTATTGATCAAATAAACAGTTGTTTTGATGCAATCTCCCCAAAATGTACTTGGAACACAACTTTGAAATTGTAATGTTCTAGCTACTTCAAGTATATGTCTGTGTTTTCTCTCCACTACTCCATTCTGTTGGGGTATGTATGGGAAACTACTTTGATGCACAATGCCTAAGGATGCCAACAGTGTATCACAATTAGAGTTAAAAAAACTCTCTTCCATTATCAGACCTCAATACTTTCACATTCATATCAAATTGAGTGTTTACCATTATAAGAAAGTCTTTCAACACTGTTACAATTTCACACTTAGACTGCAACAAACATACCCAGGTATATCTACTAAAGTCATCCACAATTGTAAGAAAATAATGTTTTCTATCATATGTGTCCAGCTTGTGGGACCCCAAACATCAAGATGAATAAGCTAAAAAATACACTCAGTCTTGCTACTACTAAGAGAAAATTTCGATCTTCTCTGCTTCGCTAAAGGACTGATCTCACAGTTGTGCTGCAAACCATGCATTACTTTATTCTTCAAGGCAGAAAGGTGCTTCATTTCCATTATTGATGGATGTCCTAATCTCATGTGCTAAAGACTGCATTCATTAGTATCCTCAGTGACTAATGTTGCTACAGGCTTGTCTTTCCATTTGAGTATATAAAGTGCACAGTTCTCTCTACCAATGCCCATCACCTTTCCACTGTAAAGGCCCTGCAATACACAAAACTCAGGGAAGAATAGAACACAACCCAAAAACTCCTTGGTCAACTTGGACACTGACAATAGATTGAATTTAAAATCTGGAACATATAATATATCCTTTAGTTCATATCCCTGTAGTATAGAAGCACTTCCTTTGTGTGTTATTGAACATTTGCTACCTGTTGGAACCTGCACTTTGTGATTCCTATGTTGCTCAATGTTCTCCAAGTTAGATAAAATTTCCTTATGACAAGTAATATGATGAGAAGCTCCTGTATCTATTACCCACTCACATAAAGATACATCAGACAACAATGTGGTTATATCTGCCATTAGTGTATGACAATCACCTGCAGGTGTCTTATTCAGAAGCTCTAGTATCTGTTTGTATTGGCTTTTAGTGAACAATTGTCCCATCTGTTGGCCTTGAGATGAGCTTGTAATCTCTTATGTTATCATGTTAGCATAGGTTCTATTTCCTTGTCCTTGTTGTTTCTTCTTGCTCTTGAATTCAGGAGGATATCCTATGATCTTGTAGCAATTTTCCTTCATGTTCCCTTTATATCCACAGTGTTCACAGACAATCCCAATCTTCTTAGTCTTATATCCTTGATTATGTCCTGCCATCATAGTTAAAGGTTACATATTTACCTCTAACACACTTAGTTCATGTTGGCTTTCTTCTTGAATGACCAAGGCATATGCCTGATTTACAGTCAATACTGGTGCTTTAAGCAATATCTGACTTCTCACTTGACTATAGCTTTCTTTAAGTCCAACTAGAAATTGTAACAAACGCAAATTCTTAAATTGCTCAATGAAAGACCTAGTTTCTTCACAATCACAACCAGGTGCTGGAACTAGTAGGTCAATTTCATCCCAAAGATCTTTCATTTTTGGATAGTATGATGTTACAGAATCAGTACCCTGCTTTAACGATCCAATTTGCATCCATAAAAGGTAAAACGAGTAAGATTAGATTTTTCAAACCTCTCTTTGAACTCGTTCCAAACTATTTTTGCATTCGAAGCATAAATGATGCTAGGTTGTAATTCTGCATATATGGTTCGTCCTATCCATGAAAGAACAACCACGTTACACCTTTCCCATTGATTCGTCAATTCTCCATTGTAAGAGCTTTTCAAGCAGGTTCTTTCTATGAAACCTAGCTTGTTCTTCACCAAAAGTGTCATCCGCATCGATCTACTCCATAAACCATAATTTTTAGGTCTAGTGAGCTTAATATCATGCAATGCAACTCCTGGAGTATCTGTAACTGCTAAAACAAAGGATGATATTGATCAATTGGAAGACTTCCTATTTCCGCCATGGCTGACTGAATCGAAGCTTCTAATCAGCTGTTTGATGTTCAGATCTTGCAGAATTTCATCTCGATTTCAACAACCTGCTCTGATACCATGAGAGAATCCAGATTACATGTGATCTTAGAACCCTAAATTCTAGAGAAGAGGAAGAAGAAGAAAGAAGAAGAAGTGAAATTCATCAGATTTACATTAAGCTCTATTACACATACACAATATTTAACAAACTAACGACCTATCACGTGCCTCTAAGGTGTGGTCTATGTATATTGACAAAATACACTCTTTTGTAACTAACTTGATTCTCAATACTTCTCAGTAACAAGCTACACAACAACAAAGAATAAAACCATAAGACAGAATATACATGGTTTATATTTCGTCAACAAAAAGTAAAAACACTTGATGAGATTCCAAAATAGTTGTATTGCAGAAAATCAGAAAAGGTTCATTCGCCTTACTGATGTAAAACTTAGATGTATAGAATCTGGGAATAGTATTCTGTCAATAAGTTCAAAGAAACAGTCTTACTTTTTGCGTGTTACAAAACTTGTTAGAAGGAAACTGAAGGATTGTATATAGGTGTTCGTAATACGCAGTGGAAGACAATAATAATCCGAGGCAGAATTTTTTGTGTTTAAAATTTATTTACATGTCAAAGATCGGATCTAAGATGTACCTGGTGAAGAGAGTCTCGTTTCAAAATTTTCTTCGATAGTGCGAAGACTCTATGCGTATCCACACCAAAACCGATCCTTGCTATCAACTCTTTGATCAATGAGACCCCTGAACAAATTGCATAGAATATTGTGTTGAAATTTTTCTCAAGAATCTCAACTCAATGTTAGAAGAACAAGAAACACTTTTCTTGTAATTATATTTTCTCTCTTGGATTTGTATTGTTATCTCACTTTCACAAAGTAATTTTTCTTCTCAAGACCTAATCTAATAAATTTTTTCCATTACCCTTTATATAGCATCACCTACAAACCATTTTCCTATTTGGTTGAGGTAATAATTTACTTAGGATAAAAATTTATTCCAAAAATAAACTTGATGGAATTTTGTAAGAAGAATTGGTAATCCCATTCTCAATGGGTAACGTTACTGTCGAGTTTCATGGACTTTCCATGAAGTCCCATTCCAAACATTGGAATTTTCTATTGAAAACTAGGAGAACCAAATTTTAAGGTGCCAGAAGTCCTTTTATGGACTTTTACGTGAATCCAAATTCCAATTGGAATTCATTTAATAAAGTTTCATCAAACCTTTTTTATTAATAATTGATATAACATTTTCTTATATAACATAAGTGTTAATTATATATATCACATATATATTTTAACCAAGAGATATAATTTAATTTTTTATTTCAAATAGAAAACTTAAATTTATTCACAATATTAATTATATCCTCTGTGCTAGCAAAGAATATAATAATATTTCATTTGGACTAATAATAACTAAATTTGTTTGACTAATTAAATTATTTAATTTAATTACCAAATAATAAAATAATTAATCCTTTAGCAAAGATCAGATTACTCATTAGTGTACGACCCCATAGGTTCAATACTAAGCCGGTAGTAAATTGATCATATCAATATAAATCAAGGGTGACGTCTAGCAACACTCCTTAACGACCGAATAGAATGAAGTATACAATTTACTCTCAAGAACCACTAAAGGAATAATGTAGTAATTTCTTCTGTCCTTATAGCTCTGGATCACCCTAGGATATGGTTCAACAGTCAAATCCAAATAGGCGACCAACTATGTGTTCATGTCAAATATAATCGATCATTGAATGACCTAAGAAACTCTTTTCTTCTTTCATTCAATTGTCCTGGCCAAGGTCTTAATTTGGTCGTTTATAATTCATGACAACATGGAGCTTAAACTCATTACCAAGAGTTGACAGATTCCATCTTGATCAATCACTAATTCTACAAGCATTTAATCATACCCAATATCCTTTCAATTATCGCCCTAGGGCAATAGGTGTCTGGTATCAAAGCACAATAAATAACTTGTCAATTACTATGACGATCTCATGTCAAAGAAAATTCTTACATCACATTCTTCAAGAGAATATCCTATTGACAGTTTGTGGTAATTCCAACCATTAGGAATTATCCAATGACTCAGTTCAATGATCATATCTCTATATGCATCATCTATCTATGTGATTTAGTTAATGAGATCAACTAATCTTTATCACATAAATATTGATCTAACCGGATTACTAATGTCCAAATTAATAATCCTACGATCAAGAACAAAATTTAGATTAAATTATAAGAAACTTTACTCTCATTATCATGATCTCCATCACGATGACAAGTCTCAAAGTTTAATCAAGGACCTTATCAAATTAATCAAGCAATTAATAATAATGATAAAAGAATATCATATGCCATATATTTTTATATCTACGTTCAGAAAAATATGTTCAAATCATCAAATATGGTATTGGATCTAGATCATATCTATTATATCCCTAACAATCTCCCACTTGCACTAGAGCCAATAACTCTTGTACTTTATTCCCAATTTTCACTAGTGCTTGTCAAACTCTTTTGCACTAAAAGCTTTAGTGAATGAGTCTGAAGAATTTTCTTTCCCATTTACCTTTTGAATCTCAACGTGTCCACATTCAATAATTTCTCTTATCAAGTGATACCTTCGCAGAGTGTTTGGATTTCTAGTGTGATCTTGATTCCTTTGCTTGAGTAATAGCTCCAGTATTGTCACAAAAGAATAGAACTATGCCTTCTATTGAAGGAACAACACCAAGTTCAGTTAAGAACTTTTCCATCCATACAGCTTCCTTAGTAGCTTTACTAGTTGTTATATATTCTGCTTCAGTCACTGAATCAGCTACTGTAGCTTATTTGGAACTTTTCCAACTCACCGCACCATCATTTAAGGTGAATACATAACCAGAAATGGATTTGCTATCATCTCTATCTGAAGAGAAACTTGTGTCAGTGTAACCTTCAAGTTATAACTCATAATCTCCATAAATGAGGAATTGGTCTTTAGTCCTTCTTAAGTACTTAAGAGTGGTCTTCACCACCTTCCAATGTTCCTCACCAGGATTTGCCTAATATCGGCTATTCACTCCAAGTGAATAAGCCACATAAGGACGTGTACATGGCATGGTATACATGATAGCTCCCACTACACTAGAATATGAGATCCTACTCACGCGTTCTCTCTCTTTAGGTGTTTTAGGACAATCCTCCCTGCTGAGAGTAATTCCAGTGCCTATTGGTAGATAGCCTCTTTTGGAATTATCCATATTATACCTCTTTAAGATGGTATCAATGTACAAAGACTAGGAAAGTCCAAGCAACTTCCTAGATCTATCTCTATAGATCTTTATTCCTAATATATAAGCTGCTTCTCCCAAGTCTTTCATGGAGAACTGTTCAGATAGCCAAATCTTGGTACTTTGCAATGCCGGTATGTGATTCCCTATGAGTAATATATCATCAACATACAACACTAAGAATATAATTGTGCTCCCACTAACCTTTTTTGTACACACAAGGTTCGTCTTCGCATCTAACAAAATTGAACTTTTCAATTGTCTTGTTAATGCGAATATTCCAACTTCGAGAAGCTTGCTTTAGTCAATAAATGGATCTTTGTAGCTTGCATATTTTATTATGATCAGACGAAGATGTGAAACCTTCAGGTTGTGTCATGTACACATCCTCTTCTAGATCACCATTAAGGAAAGTTGTTTTCACATCCATTTTCCATATTTCATAATCATAGTATGTTGCTATAGCAAGAAAAATCCGAATTGATTTGAGCATTGCCACGAGAGAGAAAGTCTCGTCATAGTCGACTCCTTCTTTTTGATGATATCCCTTAGAAACAAGACGGGCGTTGTAGGTCTCTACCTTTCCATCTGCTCCAATATTTTTCTTAAAAATCCATTTACAACCAATAGGTTTTATATCCTTTGAAGGTTCAACTAAAGTCCATACTTTATTTTCCTTCATGGATTCCATGGTCTTTTGCCATTTCTCATAATCAGAACTTTGTATAGCCTCTTCATAGGTCTTAGGGTCATCATCATTATGATCAACCTCATTTGATATATCATCTTGTACCATTAGATTTAATCTAGTTGGTACATGACGTTCTCGTGTAGACCTTCTAAGAGGTACTTGTACAACCTGTTCACCTTGTGCTGGATTTGGTTGGTGTTCAATTTGGTTTGGAACTGGTTCATTAACCTGTTCTTAACTACATTTAGTTCTTGAACTTCAACCGTTGAAGATGGAAACTTCCTTGGCAACTTCAAAACATCTTGGGTCTCATGATCTATGTATTGTGTTGATTCATTAGTTTCTTGAACTTCATCAAGTTCTATTTCTCCATTATAATTTCCTTCTAAAATAAATTCCCTTTCCAGAAAGGTTGCTCCTCTGGCCAGAAACACTTTATGGTCAGAAGAGTGATAGAAATAATATCCCATTGTTTCCTTGGGATACCTAATGAACCTACACTTATCAGATCTTGAGTCAAGTTTATCAGACTGTAGTCTCTCAACATAAGGTGGACAACCCCAAACATTAATGTGTTTGAGGTTAGTCTTACGTCCTTTCCATATCTCATATGGTGTTGTATAGACTGACTTAGTGAGAACTTTATTAAGTAAGTCTGTTGTTGCTTCCAAAGCATAACCCCATAAATAAATTGGAGGATCAGTGAACCCCATCATAGATCTCACCATATCTAATAAGGTTTGATATCTCCTCTCAGACACACCATTGTGTTGTGGTGTTCCTGGAGGTGTCCCATATGAGATAATCTCATTCTCTTTGAGATATCTAGTAAAATATTCACTAAGATATTCTCCACATCTATTAGACCTTAGTATTTTGATACTTTTACAAGTCTGTTTCTCAACTTCACTACGGAACCTTTTGAACATTTCAAAAGATTTAGATGTGTGTTTCATAAGATACACAAATTCATATCTTGACATATCATCAGTGAAGGTGATGAAGTAAGAATATCCACCTCTATCTTGAATTTTCATTGGCCCATAAACAACTGTATGAATTAGTCTCAATAATTGAGAAGCTCTTTCTCCACTTCCAGTAAATGGAGATTTGATCATTTTTCCTTTGAGACAAGATTCACAAGTTGGATATGATTCAAAATCATATTTTTCAAGGTACCATTCCTTGTACAACTTGTTAATTCTTTTCTCTCCAATATCACCATGCCTACAATGCCAAAGGTATCTCTGATTTACTTGATCATCTCTTTTCCTCTTAAAACTTGAAACATGCATAATCGAATTAGCATTCACATTAGGTAGGACATAAACATCATGTTGGAGATAGCCATTCACAAATAAATTATCACTATAATAAATAGAGCAAATACAATTGCCTATATTAATGTGAAAACCACGTTTGTCTAACATAGAAGTTGAAATTATGTTAGAAACAAATTTAGGAACATAATAACAATCATCCAGCATAAGTACTTTGCTTGTAGGCATTATTAGAGAAATTGATCCTATAGCTACGGCCGCAACTTTTGCACCATTTACAACTTGTAGATTAACTTCTCCATTCTTTAGTCTTCTACTTATCTTGAACCCTTGCAACATATTGCGGATTTTATAACCACTGCCAGTATCTAATACCCACAGTGAAGCATTAGTAGTAGCTAAAGAAACCTTGAAAACATTTTTCGTTAATGTATCACCTTGTTTCTTGTCCTTTAGAGTTGCAAGATACTCCTTGCAGTTTCTCTTCCAATGCCCTTTCTTCTTACAGTGAAAAAATTTAGCATCATATACTGACTGAAAGATCAAATCTTCAGAAAGCTCTTTACCAAGCTTGTACCCCCAACTTCTCATGTTCTTCGGTAAGAACAATCACATGATTGGCAAGGGGTCCAACTGGAGAGTTTCCAATGCCTAAATGTATATCAACCATCTTCTTAAGATATTCAATGATTGTAGTTGGATCCATATTCTGATGTTTTCTCTGGAGTTCAGAACTCATACAAGCGAGAATGATGTGTTTAATAGCAAGGCATTCTTCCAAGTATTTCTGATAAACCTTGGTGCCTTGAACATCATTCTCTCGTGGGGTTATCTTTGCAGGCTTATCGATCACATCAATGAGCTTTTCATGCATGAGAACAATTCTCAAATTTCTATACCAGTCATCAAAGTTTGGTCCTACCAGCTCGTTGGTCTTAAGTATTTCATGTAGTGATATAACATACATATTGAGAAATCTAAAATATAGAAAAGAAAAAGCAATAATATAAGAACATATTTACATATCATAAAGACATGGAATTTTATCTAAGTGATATTTCCACTAATTATTTTAAACTATTTACCCTCATTATAGTTTAAGAAATCTTTATTAGTAGAATAAAGGAATCCTTCAACAATATGTATGAGCCCCTTGGAAGTCAAGTCGTTTCTCACACATATTTTAAAGGTAGGTACTCTTACCAATTGTATCCCCATACAATTTCTTAAATAACTCTATGTCAAATAGTCCCCTGGTAGTCAAGTCAATCCTATTGGCATAGTTGAGTTCAACCATCATGATAGCAAAGAACTTATTAAATTTATACTCCCCGGGTAGTCCAGGCGTCTAGTGTAAAATTGGATAATTCTTTCAATCCATACATATAATGCAATAAATAATTTTAACATATTCTCGAACTATAAGTCTCCTGGTAGTCAGACCGCTCCTTATAAACAAGAATTAAGTAAAATTATTTACCTTGATGGATAGCTCTATAATAAAATATCTTATATTTTATTATTTAAGAAATCAAATTTTAGTAAGAGGGAATTGTTACTAAACATCTTTTAATAACATGAAGATCAAATCTTTTATAGAAGATGAATTTAGTTCAAGTTTTCTACATGCTTAGTCCTAAATTAATTTACATCACATATAATAAATAGTTCAAAATTATGTAACGAACAAGCACGTGACACAAAAACGAAATTCAACATTCTTCTAACATGTTTATCTTATATATCACATATACCAAAAATATAATTTATGCTAGAACATTATTATTAATTAACATCTCATGAACTAATAACAATTAAAAATAACAATAGAATCCAATAACCTATTATAGATACCCGTCGTATCTAATACAAAATTTCAAATTCAAGTTACGAACTATTTCAATAGTTTAATTTATATGGATACATATTTTATTCACAATAAAATAATATCAGTCTAACATGCATTCAAACAATTTGAATATTGCAGAATACACAAGTATTATGGTTTGAACTCTTCAAATATAATCTTGAAATATTTCGTAAATAAATTTTAGACACGAGAAACCATGGCTCTGATACCACTGAAGGATTGCATATAGGTGTTCATAACACGCAGCGGAAGACAATAACAATCTAGGCAGAACTTTTCGTGTTTAAAATTTATTTACATGTAAGAGATCTGATCTAAGACGTACCTGGTGAAGAGAGTCTCGTTTCAAAATTTTCTTCGATAGTGAGAAGACTCTATGTGTATCCACACCGAGACCGATCCTTGCTACCAATTCTTTGATCAATGAAACCCGCGAACAATTGAACAAAATATTGTGTTGAAATTTTTCTCAAAAATCTCAACTCAATGTTAGAAGAACAAGAAACGCTTTTCTTGTAATTATATTTTCTCTCTTGGATTTGTATTGTACTCTCACTTTCACCAAGTAATTTTTCTTCTCAAGACCTAATCTAGTAAATTTTCTTCATTACCCTTTATACAACATCACCTACAAACTATTTTCCTATTTGGTTGAGATAATAATTTACTTAGGATAAAAATTTATTCCAAAAATAAACTTATATGGAATTTTGTAAGAAGAAAATTCGTAAGGGTAACGTTACTGTCGAGTTTCATGGACTTTCCGTGAAGTCCAATTCCAAACATTGGAATTTTCTATTGAAAACAAGGAGAACCAAATTTTAAGGTATCAGACGTCCTTTTATGGACTTTTACGGGAATCAAATTCCAATTGGAATTCACTTAATAAAGTTTCATCAAACCTTTTTTATTAATATTTGATATAACATTTTCTTATATAACATAAGTGTTAATTATATATATCACATATATATTTTAACCAAGAGGTATAATTTAATTTTTTATTCCAAATAGAAAACTTCAATTTATTCACATTATTAATTATATCCTCTGTGCTAGCAAAGAATATAATAATATTTCATTTGGACTAAAATAACTAAATTTGTTTGACTAATTAAATTCTTTAATTTATACAAAACAATAAAAAAAAAATTAATCATTTAGCAAAGATCAGAACACTCATTATGTCACGACCCATTTCCGGAGTCGTGATGGCGCCTGTTGTGGAACCAGGCAAGCCATCTATTTTATCTAACTAAATACAATTTCCCATATAATGCCCTTTTTAACAAGTCTGAAATCAATAATAATAATAATAATAAATCCAATATTTTTGGGAAAACCAGTTTATGAAATCAAAAGACCAAATCCTACTAACCTCGGATCCAGTGTCACACATTCATGAGCTGCTAATACTTAATACAACCAAAAGAAATGACTAACATAGTCTGAAAAAAATAAATACGACAGGTAGAAAAGGAAAGAGAAGACGAGATCAAGGTCGCCAGCTGCTACCTCGTCAACTCTGAAGAAACTGTTGTTACTCACTGACCCGAGCTAAATTCCGATGTACCTGGATCTGCACACAAGGTGCGGGGGGTAACGTCCAACTCAGTAGTAACGAAAACAAACTACGGGCTGAGAGGTAGTGATAGACTAAACCTCCGATAATTCAAACAACAGTATATAAATTGGACATGACAGTAATATATCAGGAAATAAACACGATGCATCAAAATATGTCTGTAACTCTGCATACTAGCATGAATGCATATAGAACCAAGAATGATGTATACTCAGTAATTACTCTCTCATAAGGTGGTCCACTCAGTACTAGAATACGGCCTTCCGGCCCAGGGAAGTCCATCACGGATATTACATAAACACAAGTGACACGGTCACCAAGTACTGAGAAAAAGGCCGATCCAGCCCCCACAGAGAAATCCATCTCCGGAACATGATAACCACGAAGAAATCCATCTCCGGAACAGAATACTCGGACAAGTCCATGCCCAGGGAAATCCATCCCTCAATATCTGTGCGCTCACTAGGGGTGTATAGACTCCGAAGGGGCTCCTTTCACCCCAAGCGCTATATCAAGCCAACGAAGGCATGATTTCAGGATCGCTGCGGTGTGTAGTCCGAC
>MDKI01155419.1:0-19359 GCA_005239505.1 Nicotiana paniculata
GAAATAGTAAAACATTATCAATTGATATTCAAAAGTCTTGAGAAGATTGATTAAGTAAAAGTTTCATATTCTGACGGTTTGATTGATACGTAAAATCCCTGTGGGATCGACTCTGGGCGTAATACCCCGGATAATATTTACAGCGCTCGTTTAGTCTTTCTATAAGACATAGTTTAGCGTGATCAGTGCACCGGAGGTGCGGAAAGTCGTCTGGGAAGAAAGCTTTAAGAACGGAATTTGGCTCATTTTTCTCCCTTTTTTCATTTGGTTTGGGTGATTTTGGAGAGCTTCAAGGGGAGATTTTCATTGAGAATCACAAGGTAAGTGGTTCCCACTTATTTTATGTTAAATACATGGGTTGTATAAGGATTTAAGCATGAAAATTGTATAAATTATGGGATTTTTGGTAGAAAACCTAGAATTCGTATTTTTGGATTTCAATCATGATTTTGGTCATGGAACTTGGAATAAATTGTATATATTTGAGCTAGTGAGGCTATGGGTAAAGTTTACCTTCGAAAAATTTCGGAATCCGAGCACGTGGGCCCGAGGGTGATTTTATCGACTTTTCGATCGGGGTTATGAATTGTTATAAATTGGATTATAACGAGTAATTGAGTATATATTAATGGGTTTGCATAAATATTGGCTAGATTTGGAGCGTTGTGCATTGATTTGAGTCATCGAAAAAGCGTGGAATGTCGGTTATTGAACTTCGGAGCGAGGTAAGTCTCCTTTCTAACCTTGTAGGAGGGAATTTTCCCCATAAGTGAAATAATTGATTATGTACTACTATTTGTGGGGGCTACGTATGTACGAGGTGACGAGAGTCCGCACATAGCTACTATTGTACTTAAGCCCGGGTAGTCTAGGACCTGAAAGCATGCTGTAATTGAATTATTTGTAACCTCTTTGACAATTTAAATTGTTTAAGTCACATCAAATTATTAAATGAATTTCTAAACAAGTTAAACTTTATTTTTTCTGAATCGTGAAGAAAGAATTGATTTTCCCTTGGTTAACTGTGTCCTGATAAAGTTTGGAATGATTGTTTGAATGTTTGTATCTATGAGTACTTGTGTCGTATGGATGATTCGCGAGCGGGGTAACTCTATTATTTATATTTGACCGTGTCACATGTATTATTCGCGAGCAGGGTAATAGATGCACCTATGGTTCGCACCGTTCGGCCCTCCGGCGATGCACACTTTACATTTATGTTGGACCGGGTCATTTGAACTCGCCATTTGTTGCGCATGATATTTGCTGGGTACTTTCTGTAATTTGAACCGCTTAATGGCCTGGAAATATAAGTTGTCAACTGAAATGACGGAGATTTGAATTTGTTTATATGAAGTAAGTTGTTCCTTCCTGTCGTTATTTGTTAATTAATCATGACATACATGTCTAGCATCTCACTTGATTATGCTAATTTGACTTCTAGCTAGTGTCAAAGTCGACCTCTCGTCACTACCTCTTTGATTTTAGGCGGGATACTTACTGAGTACACGTTATTTTCGTACTCATACTACACTTGATGTGTATTTTTGTTACACAGGCACATGTTTAACTAGTGGCCTCGTTGGGCGCATCGGCATGGTTGACACGGAGACTTAGGTGAGCTGCATCTCTCGAGTTGATCCACAGCCAGCAGAGTCTCTCTCAGAGTACTGTTTTCTTCTCTATCCAAATGTATTCCAGACAGTTATCGTATTGTAATTTATTTCCTAGAAATTTCTCATGCACTTGTGACACCGGGTTCTGGGATAGTTTTTAAATTATTCGGTAGATAAACCTTGTGTATACATTATTATTTATTAAATATAGTTCATTATTTATTGTCTAAGGTTTAAAAGAAATGATTTCAAAATATTAAAATGAGAATTTAATTGACTATTTATTGTTGGCTTGCCTGAAGTGGTGTCCGGCGCCATCACGACCTTTAATGGATTTGGGGTCGTGACAACGTGGTATTAGAGCACTAGGTTCCCTTAGGTCTCACGAGTCATGAGCGAGCCTAGTAGAGTTTTGCGGATTGGTATAGAGACGTCTGTACTAATCTTTGAGAGGCTACAGGGCTGTTAGGAGTACTTCCCTTCTTGATTTCTTTGAGGCTTATGCCTTCAAATCATTCCCATTCAATATTATGTGACGCGAAGATCTGGTTATAAATTGGGAGGTGAGTAATTGCAATGGGAATACAGATGTGGTGCGGGATGTTTCTCCCTGCGTGGTTGTTGGGCTATTGTCTTCGCCTTGCGGAAGGATATTCTGTCGTCTTGGTTCAGCAGCTGTACTTCAGAGAGCTCTGAGGCTATTCACAGGTTGCTATGATGTTTATGAACGGTTGTCGCGCAGTATTAATGTGATTGTGGGACGCTTTCCTACCTATCGGGGCAGGGAATGACTTGAAGGGGAGGTTTACTTAGTGCGTGATCCAAAGATTCGGTACTTTATTTCCGGTAGAAGAAATGCAATTGGGCTATGAATGTTCAGGTTTGGGTTGATAGGGTAACGAGACTTGGTGTTTTCAAATGTGGTGGAATTTTCGTATATGATGAGGTATCGTCGTCCTTGATCGAATGTGTTAATGTTTGCCGGTGTTATGATCGTCTTCAATTCTCCATCGGGGCAGAATGTTGTGGGATAGTATTGGGGAAGCGACTGTCAGAGATCGCGAGATGCGGTGGTTCAGGATCGGACCAGTGTTTTCAATGTTGGAGGCTCGAGAAAGATGATCTTCGGAAAGGTTTAAAGTGGTAGTGACATATTGGTTCAAGTAATACAGAGGTAGATATTGATCTAAGGCAACAACTGGCAGCAAAGGATGAGGAATGATACGGGGAGTGTTAGGCAGTGGTTAAACTTCTAGAAGGCTAGGTGTAAGAAGCGGAAGTCGAGTAGTCGTTTATAGGAGTGAGGTTGACCAAGTGAGAGAGTGGAAGAGTAGCATATGGGTTCAGTGGCAGGGTAACTACGCACCTTGAGGAAAGCTTTAGAGTGATTTGGGGATTTTAGTGGACGGTGATTGGGTCCATTGGCTTAATTTGAAATATTTGCTATTATATGACGGGAGATTTGGATGCAACAGAAAGGGGTGCTTGGTATGAAGAAGGATGCAAAATAACTTGGAAATGAAGAGAGTGTCGCACATTTAGTCGATGTCCATAAGGAGCGAGTGGACTGGTTCTGCTGGTGAATGAGACGAGGCTCAGGATGGGTTATTTATGTCGGCATGTAATTTCCACAGGTGGGTTATCTCTGGTGAGCAGGTCAGCGGTTGCATGGTTGGCGAAGGTTCTGCGAAGAATTCTACTGATTATCGAGCAAGGGGGTCAAATATGTGAATGTTTATAGAGATGCAGAGTGTTCATGAAATGCTAATGGAAGGATTTCGAGGAATTTGGAAAATTAGTGGTGCAAGATCAGTTCAGCAATGAAGAAAGAATCTCGGTGGGTTCCCGAGTTGTGTTATAGTAGTTTCAAGCTAAGTGGGAGAGTCCCACCATCTGCAGTTGGATAGCATTGTTGTCTATTTGTTAGATTTTTTCTTATTAGCATATTGATGGGTTATTACAGATAAGGAAAGAGAAAGTAAGTAGTAATTTGAGCAAAGGAATTGGTAAAGGTGTGTTACGGTTGGCTTTATTGGCTCGTGTTCGGGCTTTGGGAAGATTCAAGACTTATGCTCCATTCAGAGGTGATTTTCAAGGGTAGCGATTCAGCCGGGTGCTTCATTGAGATGGGTGTTCATGTGCCAGCGGAGCCTTGGAGTTGATTATATTCGGGACCAAGCCAGAGTGGGTGACTCTCAACAACGGTCCTAGTGAATTCAAAAAGGGTTTAAATGTGGTGCCTAAGGATTTCAAGCCCGTGGTATAGTTAAGAATCGAGCTTTTGAAGTAGATTATGATAAGAGGCTCGAAATGTTCTATGATATTTTCGGCTTGTAGTGCAGCATTTGGGAGGAATGAGAGAAAATGACTTTGGATTCATAGTGGAATTTTCAGAATGGGTGTAGCAATCGAGGATGCAAAGGTGCGCACCGGGAAGGTATGAGAAGGTTCGTGGGTCTGGAGACAATATGGTCTCATGGAATGGGGTCACTCGGGATGAGTGTGGAGTTAGGTTCATGATGTAAGGGATGGAGCTATTATTATTTCTCAGGAAACTAAGGATGAGTTAGAAGGAGTTGGATTTGTTATCCATGGTTGAAGTGGCACGAGGATGGCAGTGATCAGTCCCTCCAGCATGGTAAGATTACGCATATGATTTGTGGCGGTGCGTGCGAGGCTTGACGGTCGCCGTGATTGGTTATATTTGGGGAAGATTCAAGTATTTGACCGTGGTGCGTAGGTGGATCCCGGACGGGTTATGGTGGTTTAGACTACTACTCTAAGAATTGCATGTTCTTCGGTTATGAGAATTCACTCATGTGCTGCTATGGTACTCTCGGAATGAGTTAAGTGAAAAGTTTCTATAAGATGAAGTGGTTAACCTATTAGTGGTTCGGGAGTGATGGTAAAATTCTTGCGCTATCGCGTTCTGGCATGTTAGATGCAGTGAGTAGTATCAATTTGAAAATGAGGACCAGGGTTGCGTTTCGGTGTTAGCAAGGATTCCACGAGCTCGAATAAGCAGGAAAGGAATTTGGATGTTAGAGTAAGATGGTATTGTCTTCAGCATCACCTGAGACCGATGGTTATGTAAGAGGCTCTGCGTTCTGGTTGCGAATTCTTGATTTGCCTTGCAGCATTTGTATGACCGGTGGTATGGAGGTGCATGCTTGTCACCTGGTGTGTGAGGTCGTGGGAGTGTATTCCACGGGAATATTGCATAAGGATGACATACAGTCACTTGATTGATTGAAGGTTTAAACCAAGTATGAAGAATGTGGTAAGATTGCGTATTTGAGAATTTATGCCTGGAGGGCGCTCGATTCATTTGGTTGTGGATTGTGGGAGTTTGTCCCGGTTATGATGGTTATTCTCGTGTGTTATTAGAAAAAAAGTGGATTATTATGGACCCAGGTAAGGCTATTAGCCTAGTTCGGTGCGATCAGAATCGGGTTGAGGTTTGTGAATGAATTTAAGTATGAATGTGGGCTCTATATCATATCAGGTATGTTCATTTCAGCACAACACTCCTCATGGAGGAGTATTCAGATGATGGATGTTGTTTCGTTGTCGGCTATTTCGCGCAATGTTATATTGTGCTTGTGTGAGTTGTGTAATGGCTTGATGAATTTCTTATGTGTTGAGGTTCCACGTAGCGGCGATGTTATGTGAGCAGGATGGCTCTTGTGATTCAGGTTATATATCGCACTCCAGTTGTGCTTGAGTTTTGTAGCGTATAGCCCTATCTGTCTCCCTAGAGTTGGTATTATGCACTTGGTGCGCTTGTGACCAATGTTTAGTATTTTGTAGTAATGAGCAATTTAGCTCGGCGTGTACCTCCTTATGTGAATTTTATGTGTGGATTGGGTGGCACTCGGCCATGGGTATGTTATTTGGATCGGGTTGCACGCCGCAACAGTGTGATGATGAGTACAATTTTTATATTCTATTATTTTGTATGTTTTGTTCCCCTTTTCTGAGAAAAGTTCATATTAGATACGTGGGTTGAGTAAGTTCCTTCCAGAGTTCATTTTCCTTATGTATCACATTCGAGTTTGTAGTTTGTTGGCGTTGTGGCATCATGTGAGACTGTTGGTCATGTCTGAGGTGGCTTATTGCCTGAGCAGCTCGTACTGGGTGAGACGAGATTATTTGATCTAGGATCAATGCAATCGAATTATGTGAAGTATATTAAAGAGCAAATACCATTATTTGGTTCAGAATGAGGTAATGATTCTTGTCAGGAGTATAGACTCAATGATTTGTTGACTCGGCAGTTGGTTATGAATTTCTACACATCTCTTCCATCGTGGCGGCATTGCAAGAGTTGTAACAGGACTTATATGTGTCATGGGTGCATTGTAAGAATCAAATTCGGGAAATGTCGGATATTATGATTAGAGGATGTTATTTTGGCCTCGTGAATGAAGTGGTTCATGGTGTGAATTCAGCAAGGGTGTGCAGTCATGTTCTGGTACAGCGTGTGGTGATTGTTACGACATTCATATGTAAGAAGCGGGCCTAGCAGAG
The DNA here is from genome assembly GCA_005239505.1 of Nicotiana paniculata. Classification (NCBI taxonomy): domain Eukaryota; kingdom Viridiplantae; phylum Streptophyta; class Magnoliopsida; order Solanales; family Solanaceae; genus Nicotiana; species Nicotiana paniculata. The sequence goes on from MDKI01155419.1 coordinate 6,147, forward strand.
AATGTTGGACGTTGGAACTGGGCTCGGAGGCTCATTTGCCTAAATGGAAGAGAATATCTTAAGATTTGATCGAGATAATGTGCTCAACTGAGTTGTGGTAGCGCGATTAGGTGCTCTAGGTGTTTATCAGTGATTTCAGACAACTCCAGCGCAATTCTTAGCACGTTCGTGGAGAAACGTATGTTTAAGTGGGAGAGAATTTGACGACCCGACCGTTCGTTTTGAGCCCTAGCGCGTCGTTCAGAAGTTGGAGGCCATGAGTAGCTTCACTTCAGGTATTATGACTTGCACGCATGGTCGGGATTGAATTCCGGGAGTTTTGGAGTTGATTTGTAAAGAGAATTCTCGTTTCGGAAGCTTTAAGTTGGTAGAATCGACTAAGGTTGGATCTTTGAGTAAACAACCTCGGAATCGAATTTGAAGGTTCAAGCAGGTTCGTATGATGATTTCGGACGGGGCCGTATGTTCAGATCGGGTTTTTGATGACCTGGGGGGCGTTTCGGCGTCAATTGTAAATTGGTATTTTTGGAAGAAATTCATAAAAACTTGGGTTGAGGTGCATTTCAGTGTTAACAATGTCTGTTTGAGATTCGAGTCTGGGAATAGCTCTGTATGGTGATTTTCGTATTGAGAGCGCGATCGGAAGTGGATTCGGAGGTCCGTAGGTCATTTTGGAGTCATTTGGCTATAGTTAGAAATTTAAAGGTTTTCGAGGAGTGGACCGGAAGTGGACTATTGATATCGGGGTCGGATTCTGATTCAGGAAGTTGGAGTAAGTCCTTAATGTTAAATATGACTTGTGTGCAAAATTTGAAGTCAATCTGATGTGATTTGATAGGTTTCGACATCGAAGGAAGAAGTTTGAAGTTCTTAAGTTCATCAAGTTCGGATTGGGGCGCGATTCGTGATTTTAGTGTTGTTTGATGTGATTTCAAGGCTCGACTAAGTTCGTAATGTGTTTTGGGGCAGGTTGGTGTGATTTGACGGGGTATAGGGGGTGACAAATGGGTTTCGGGTGGTTAACAGATCGAAATTGAACTTGAGGAATGGCTGAATTGCACTAGTTCTGGGAGTAATCGCACCTGCGGAAATTTAATCGCAGGTGCGTGACCGCATAAGTGAGGAAATGGTCGCAGGTGAGGTCTGGGCAATGAAGGGCACTGATCACAGGTGTGAAGAGTTGTCCGCACCTGCGAAGATGCAGGTGCGGTGTAGAGCCGCAAGTGCGAGAACAAGAAAGGCAGCCTGGGGGCGCAGGTGCGGAAGTTAATCTGCAGAAGCGGAATTCGCCGAGCTTGGGGGAAACCGCACCTGCGATGGAAATTCCGCAGGTGCGGAGACGCAGGTGCGGTTGGTGCACCGCAGGTGTGGAAAGTCGTCTGGGCAGAATTGTCATGACCCCAAATCTTAAGCCGACGGTGATGGAACCTATCATGGAACTAGGCTAGCCAACCATTACCTATTATCATAATATTTCACAATTTCCAAGACTACACCGGTCTTTCACAAAAGAGATTCCCTTTCACTTAAGCAGATTAAAGCAGCGAAATGAAATAAACAATTTATACACCACCCCAAAACCTGGAGTCAACTGTCATGAGCATCTAGGACTATAAATACAATCTACAATAAGGTGAATTGCTACTACAAAAGTCTGAAGTACGAAAGACAAAACTATGAATTGCGGAAAGGAAAGGAGGTGAGCTGGGGACGCTGAGCAGCTATCTCGATCCTCGAACAAACTCCAAGCTTGTCCGAAAATCAACTAGTGAGATGGTCTGGTACCAAGATCTGCACAGAGGGGTGCAGGGAGTAACGTGAGTATGCCAACTCAGTAAATAATCAATGTAAGTAAAAACTTGAGTATAGTGACGAGCATTTATAAAGCATGTAAATCCATATAATAAGTAATAGTTGAAATGAATAAATCAAGTCAGGAATCTACATTCCGAATATTTCATAAAACTCCAGTTTCCATTTAAAAATCTCGTATAAAAACTTTTGTCCAACATTATCATCAGAGGCTCAGTGTAAAGAAGAGTGAAAACAGTAGTTTCATAAAATATAAGCCCATCTGGCACAATATCACTCACAATAAAGCCTCTCAGGCAAGCCTCTCAGTCACTCGTGACTCCACTATCAGTATCTCATGCTCATACTAAACACTCGTACTCGGCAAGTACCATGAATACATACAACTGTTGTGGCGGGCAGCCCGATCTAATACATACATATATATATATATATATATATATATATATATATACATATATATATATATATATATATACATATATACTGTTGCGGCGTGCAGCCCGATCCATATAACATATGTTGCGGCGTGCAGCCCGATCCATATAACATATGTTGCGACGTGCAGCCCAATCCATATAATAGTCGACTGCGCCCACTAGGGTGTACAGACTCCGGAGGGGCTCCTACAGCCCAAGCTATATTTGTTGCAGCGTGCAGCCCGATCCAATATGTATATTGTTGCAGCGTGCAGCCCGATCCATATATAACATATACTGTTGCGGCGTGCAGCCCGATCCAAACATAATATATATAGTTGCGGCGTGCAGCCCGATCTATTACTATCCTCACATGCTCGGCTCTCGGCCTCACTTAGTCATCCTCACAAGCCACTCGGGCAATTCATCTCAACTCACGGGACTCAGCCCAAAATACCTCTCAGAGTTTCAAAACAGTGTGATAATAGTGAAAATAACAATAAGTAGAAAACATTACTGAGTTCACAATTGTTCTATCAGGATAGTGTGAGAATAGTGTAAAAGTACCTCTGAGGGTCTAAACAGGTCGGCACAAGGCCCCAAACATGGCTATCAACCCATAAACAAGTATAAATTTCAAAAATACAGGATATCGTAAGGTTTCAAATCGAATACGCGGCTTAATAGTCGCTACGGGACGGACCAAGTCACAATCCCAATCGGTGCACGCCCACACGCTCGTCACCTAGCATGTGTGTCACCTCATTTACCAAAACAATATAAAAATACCGAGGTTTCATACCCTCAGATTTAGAGTTACAATCGTTACTTATCTCAAAACAGCCCAAAAGCTACTCCACGATGCCCTTGCCCCTCGAATTGGCTCCCAAAAGCTCCGAGTCTATCACAGATCAGATCAATAACATCGAAATATGCTAGGGAGATGAACCCCAATCGAAAACTATCAAAATTAGGCACAATTCCCGAAATTGGCTAAACTTGAGCCCCAGGCCCACGTCTTGGAATTCGATAAAAATCACAAAACTAGAATCCTCATTCCCTCACGAGTCTACCCATACCAAATTTACCAAAAATCTGACCACAAACAACCTCTAAATTCCTTAATTACAAGTCTCAATTTTCCAAGCCCTAAACCCCCAATTTATGCCATTTAATCTACAAATACCAAGCCTAATTCGTCACATAACAACATAGAATCGACTTTATAGTCCGAGAAACTTACCTCCACTGAAGACTCTCAAAATCCTCCTTCAAATTGCTCCCAAATTGGCTCAACCCGCATGCAAAAATGAAGAAAAATGCCAAAATTTCGCGGTGGCACCTATTTATACATCCTGCCCAGTTAATACGCACCTGCAACCCTTGCTTCGCACCTGCGGTCCCAGGTGTGCACCTGCGGAATTCCACTAAAAGTCCAAGTCTCGCACCTGCGGTGACTCACCCGCACCTGCGGCTTCGCAGGTGCGACGCATGCCTCGCACCTGCGACTTCCTCCAGCCTGACCTCTTTTTGCACCTGCGGCCATGGCACCTGCGGCTTCCCATCCGCAAGCGCGGCCACACTAGTAAAATAACACCAGTAGCAATTTTTCTGCCAATTCCTAAGTCCAAACCTCTGTTAACCACCCAAAACGACTCCCGAGCCCCTCGGTACCCTAACCAAGAATACCAACACATCCCATAAGCTCATTCAAACTTAGTCGAGCCTTCGAAACACCAAATTAATGCAAAAACACCAAAATCACATCAAATTCAAGCCTATGAACTTTGAAACTTCTAAATTTCGCGAATGATGCCGAAACTAACCAAAACACATCCGATTGACCTAAAAACTTGCAAACATATCCAAAATGACATTATGAACCTGATCCAACTGTCGAAATTCCATTCGGACCCTGATAACCTATTTTTCCCTACCGACCGAAAATTGCCAAAAACTAACTTTCGCCAATTCAAGCCTAATTCTACACCGGACATCAAAACTTCATTCCGAACATACTCCTAAGTCCCAAATCACCTAACGAAGCTATCTGAGCCATAAAATCCACATTCCGAGGTCGTTTACCAATAAGTCAACTCACAGTTGACTTTTCCAACTATTAAGCCAATTTAAGAGACTAAGTGTCTCAGTTCTCACCACGACAACTCCGAACCCGAAACAACCAACCCAACACAACATAAATAGGCTAAGCAACATACGATAAAGCAGAAACAGGGGAAAATGGGGCTAATTTCACGGAATGACCGGCCGGGTCTATACATCCTCCCACTCTTAAACAGACTTTCGTCCTCGAACGGGTCTAGAAAGATAACTGGAGTCTCGAATAAGTGAGGATATCTGCTCCACAACTCCCGCTCGGTCTCCCAGGTGGCATCCTCCACCAGCTGTCTTCTCCACTAAACCTTCACTAAAGCTATATTCTTAGACCTCAACTTTCTGACCTGACGACCCAAAATAGCCACTGGCTCTACCTTATATGACATATCACCCTCGAGCTGAACCGTGCTGAAGTCCAAAACATGAGACGAGTCACCAACAAACTTCCAGAGCATCGAAACATGGAACACCGGATAAATACTCGATAAGTTAGGAGGCATGGCAAGCCTATAAGCCACCTCCCCAATCCTCTGAAGCACCTCCCTGATATAAATCTCAGCTAACCGCTCCAAAGAATAAGTAGTACCAACAGGAATGAAGTACGCGGACTTGGTCAGCCGATCCACAATAACCCATATAGAATCAAACCTCCTCAAAGTCCGTGGGAGCCCAACTACAAAGTCCATGGTGATTCGCTCCCACTTCTACTCCGGAATATCTAATCTCTGAAGCAATCCACCAGGTCTCTGGTGCTCATACTTGACCTGCTGGCAGTTGAGACACCGAGCTACGAACTCAAAAATATCCCTCTTCATCTGCCTCCACCAATAATGTTGTCTCAGATCCTCATACATATTTGCGGCACTCGGATGGATGGAATACCGCAAACTATGGGCCTCAGCTAGAATCAAATCTCGAAGCACATCCACATTGGGCACGCAAATTTGTCCCTGCATCCTCATGACCCCATCATCACCAATAACCACATCTCTGGCATCACCGCGACGGACCCTGTCCTGAAGAACGAGCAAGTGAGGATCATCATACTGGCATGCTCTAATTTGATCATAAAGAGAAGACGTGGAGGCTACACAAGCCAATACACGCGGGGGATCTGATAGATTCAATCTCACCAACTGACTCACTAAATCCTGAACATCAAGTGCTAAAGGTCTCCCTGCTACTGGAAGGTAAGCTAGACGCCCCAAACTCTCTGCTCTGCGACTCAGGGCATCGGCCACTACATTGGCCTTCCCCGCATGATATAGAATAGTGAGGTCATTATCCTTGAGAAGCTCCAACCATCTCCTCTGATGCAAATTCAGATCCTTCTACTTAAGAAGATGCTGCAAACTACGGTGATCAGTGAAAATCTCACAATGCACTCCATATAAATAATGACGCCAAATTTTCAAGGCGTGGACAATAGCTGCTAGCTCAAGATCATGCACTGGATAGTTCTTCTCGTTCACCTTCAACTGTCTGGACGCGTAGGCAATCACCCTATTGTCCTGCATCAAAACTGCTCCAAGGCCAACTCTTGAGGCATCACAGTAAACTGTATAGGAACCTGAACCCGTAGGCAAAACCAACACCGGAGCTGTAGTTAACGTTGACTTGAGCTTATGAAAGCTCTCCTCACACTCCTCAGTCCACCTGAACTGAGCACCCTTCTGGTCAGTCTGGTCATAAGTGCTGCAATAGATGAAAATCCCTATACAAAACGCGATAGTACCCTGCCAAACCAAGGAACTGCGAATCTCAGTAGCAGACGACGGTCTAGGCCAGCTCTTCACCGCCTCTATTTTCTTCGGATCAACCTGAATACCCTCACTGGACACCACATGTCCCAAGAACGCTATTGAATCAAGCCAGAACTCAGACTTTGAAAATTTTGCATACAATCTCTTCTCCCTCAAGGTCTGAAGCACCACTCTCAAATGCTGCTCATGATCCTCCCGAATTGGGAATACACCAAGATATCGTCAATAAACACGATGACGAAAGAATCCAGATAAGGCCAGAATACATTGTGCATCAAGTGCATAAAGGCTGCTGGGATGTTGGTCAGCCCGAATGACATAACCGGAAACTCACAATGACCATATCTAGTCCTAAAAGTAGTCTTCGGAATGTCTGGCCGCCGAATCTTCAACTGATGATAGTCGGAACGCAAGTCAATCTTGGAAAATACCCTAGCACCCCGTAACTGATCAAACAAGTCATCTATACGAGGCAAGGGATACCAGTTCTTCACCGTAACCCTGTTCAGCTGCCGATAATCAATACACATGCGCATAAAACCATCGTTCTTCTTCACAAACAACACCGGTGCACCGCAAGGTGACACACTAAGCCGAATGAACCCCTTATCTAGGAATTCCTAAAGCTGCTCCTTTAATTCCTTCAGCTCTGCTGGTGCCATACGATAAGGTGGAATAGAAATAGGTTGAGTGCCTAGCACTAGGTCAATACCAAAATCAATGTCCCTGTCAGGTGGCATGCCTGGGAGGTCTGTAAGAAACACGTCCGGGAAGTCACGGACCACAGGAACCGAATCAATAGTGGGAGTCTCACCACTGACATCCATCACAAAATCCAGATACGATAAACACCCCTTCTCAACTATGCGCTGGGCCTTCAGGTAGGAAATCACCCTGCTAGGCACATACTCAGAAGAACCTCTCCACTCAACCCTCGGACGTCCTGGCATAGCTAAGGTCACGGTCTTAGCGTGACAATCAAGAACAGCATGACACAGAGATAACCAATCCATACCCAATATCACATCAAAATCGACCATGCTGAGTAACATTAGGTCCACTTGGGTCTCCAGACCCCCAATAGATACCACACCCGACTGACACACACGGTCCACAACAATAGTATCACCCATCGGATTCGACACATGAACAGACGTAACTAAAGAATCACAGGGCATATCCAGGAAATGGGCAAAATATGATAAAACATAGGAATATGTAGAACCAGGGTCAAATAAAGCCAAAGCATCTCGGCGATAGACTGAGACAATACCTGCGATCACTGCATCGGAGGCCATAGCATCTGGCCTAGCTGGAAACGCATACATACGGGCCTGACCTCCACCTGCTCGACCTCCCCTTCTAGGGCGGCCTCTAGCTGACTGACTACCACCCCTGGCTGCCTGGGAGGGTGGTGAAATAACTAGAGCTCAAGTTGAAGGCTGGCTCCTCAGCTGAGATGGGCCTCCAAGAAGATGAGGACACTGCCTCCTCATATGCCCTAACTCTCCACACTCATAACAACTCCCTGGAGCTGGAGACGGGAACTGAAAGGAACCCTTGGCACTAGAATGGCCACTAGGGGAACCATGCATAGAGGAACCCTGAACTGATGGTGCTCGAGCTGCACTCTGGGATGGAAGGGCACCGAATGAAGAACGACCTGGCTAAGCACTGCAAGGACCATGGCCCGAAGATGCACCACTATAGGCTAGGTGGACTGACTGAGGAGGCCTGAACGAACGGCCACTACCATGCTGAATCTGCCCCCCTAGAAGGAGCACCACTAGAACCACCCGATCCACGAGGCCTCTTGTCCTCCCTCTCTTCCCGCTCCTGGAAGTGAACCGACTCAATATCTCAAGCAATATCAGCAACCGGCTCGAAGGTAGCACCTGATACTCTCTCCCGAGTCATGAAAAGGCGGAGCTGATAAGTGAGGCCATCCATGAACCTCCTAATCCTCTCCCTGTCAGTAGGGACCAACTCGGTGGCATGACGAGCCAACTCTGAAAACCGCATCTCATACTGCATCATTGATAGCTCCCCTTGACACAGCTGCTCAAAGTGCCTGCGCTGCTCCTCCCTGTGAGACTAGGGTACATACTTCTCCAAAAAGATAGTAGAGAACTGCTGCCAAGTGAGGGGTGCTTAACCAACAGGCCTACGCCTCTCAAAATACTCCCACCAAGTGAAAGCAGCACCAGAAAATTAAAAAGTAGCAAATGAGACCCTACTGGTTTCCAGAATCCCAGCAGTACGAAGTATCCTCTGACACTTATCCAGAAAACCCTGGGCATCCTCGCCCTCAGTACCACTAAATGTTGGAGGCTAAAGTCTACTAAACCTCTCCGGCCTACGCTGCTCATCATCTGGCATAGCTGTAACCACGAAGTCCTGAACTAGAGCAACCGGCTGAGCTAGAACCACCCCCGGTATCTGATGGCCCTGAGTAACCTGCTCAGGTGTCCGGGCAACTAGAGTCTGACTGACTCCCACGACCTGAGAAGTAGCGGAAGTAGAAGATGCAGCAACTGCCTGAGCAAGGGTGGTACATACAGTCAAGATCTGGGCCAAGGTCTCCTGAAGACCCGGAATAACAATAGGCATTGTCGGTGCCTGAGCCTGTCCCGGTGGAGTATCTGTGGCGGGAATCTGCTCCTGGATAGTGGGGGGATCAACTGGTAATGCCCTGGCTACCGCACGGGCTTGCCCCTACCTCTAACACGGCCTCGACCGCGGCCTCGACCTCTCGTTGGTCTAGCTGGTAGCTGATCACTCTGATCGGTAGCGAGAGTCCTCACCATCTGTGAGAGAATGAAACAACAGAATTTTACATTTCCATAATCAACAAAATGGCCCGACAGAATTCGAGAAAAATGAGATTGTTCCTAAGGGTTGTGCAGCCTCTCGAAGATAAGTACAGACATCTCTATACCGATCTGCAAGACTCTACTAAACCTGCTCATGACCGTTGAGTCCTATGTAACCTAGGCTCTGATACCAACTTGTCACGACCCCAAATCCTAAGCCGGCCGTGATGGCGCCTATCATGGAACTAGGCTAGCCAAACATTACATACTATCATAATATTTCACAATTTCCAAGACTACACCGGTCTTTCACAAAAGATATTCCCTTTCACTTAAGAAGATTAAAGCAGCAAAATGAAATAAACAATTTATACACCACCCCAAAACCTGGAGTCAACTGTCATGAGCATCTAGGACTATAAATACAATGTACAATAAGGTGACTTGCTACTACAAAAGTCTGAAGTATGAAAGACAAAACTATGAACTGAGGAAAGGAAAAGAGGTGAGATGGGGATGCTGAGCAGCTACCTCGATCCTCGAAAAAACTCTAAGCACGTCTAAAAATCAACTAGTGAGATGGTCCGGTACCCGGATCTGCTCATAGGGGTGCAGGGAGTAACGTGAGTACGCCAACTCAGTAAGTAATCAAAGTAACTAAAAACTTGAGTATAGTGACGAGCATTTATAAAGCATGTAAATCCATATAATGAGTAACACTGGAAATGAATAAATCAAGACAGGAATCTACATTCCGAATATTTCATAAAACTCCAGTTTCTATTTCAAAAATCTCGTATAAAAACATTTGTCCAACATTATCATCAGAGGCTCAGTGTAAATAAGAGTGAAAACAGTAGTTTCATAAAATTTAAGCCCCTCGGGCACAGTATCACTCACAATAAAGCCTCTCAGTCACTTGTGACTCCACTATCAGTATCTCATGCTCACACTAAACACTCGTACTTAGCAAGTACCATGAACACACACAACTGTTGCGGCTGGAAGCCTGATATATATATATACTGCTGCGGCGTGCAGCCCAATCCATATAACATATGCTGCGGCACGCAGCCCGATCCATATAATAGTCGATTGCGCCCACAGGGGGTGTACAGACTCCGGAGGGGCTCCTACACCCCAATCTCTATATTTGCTGTAGCGTGCAACCCGATCCAATATGTATATTGCTACGGCGTGCAGCCCGATCCATATATAACATATATTGTTGCGGCGTGCAGCTCGATCCATACATAATATATATTACTGCGGCGTGCAGCCCGATCCATAACTATCCTCACATGATCGGCTCTCGGCCTCACTTAGTCATCCTCACAAGCCACTCGGGAAATTCATCTCAACTCACGGGACTCAACCCAAAATACCTCTCAGAGTTTCAAAACAGTGTGATAACAGTGAAAATAACAATAAGTAGAAAACATGACTGAGTTCACAATTGTTCTATCAGGATAGTGTGAGAATACTGTAAAAGTACCTCTGAGGGTCTAAACAGGTCGGCACAAGGCCCCAAACATGGCTCTCAGCCCATAAACAAGTATAAATTTCAAAAATACAGGATATCGTAAGGTTTCAAATCGAATAAGCGGCTTAATAGTTGCTACGGGACGGACCAAGTCACAATCCCTATCGGTGCACGCACACACGCTCGTCACCTAGCATGTGCATCACCTCATTTACCAAGACAATATAAAAATACCAGGGTTTCAGACCCTCAGATTTAGAGTTACAATCGTTACTTACCTCAAAACAGCCCAAAAGCTACTCCGATATGCTCTTGCCCCTCGAATTGGCTCCCAAAAGCTCCGAATCTATCATAAATCAGATCAATAACATCGAAATATGCTAGGGAGATGAACCCCAATCGAAAACTATCAAAATTAGGCACAATTTCCGAAATTAGCTAAACCCGAGCCCCGGGCCCACATCTCGGAATTCGATAAAAATCACAAGACTAGAATCCTCATTCCCTAACAAGTCTACCCATACCAAATTTACCAAAAATCCGACCACAAACAACCTCTAAATTCCTTAATTACAAGTCTCGATTTCCCAAGCCATAAAACCCCAATTTATTCCATTTAATCCACAAATCCCAAGCCTAATCCTTCACATAACAACATAGAATCGAGTTTATAGTCCGAGAAACTTACCTCCACTGAAGACTCTCGAAATCCTCCTTCAAATTGCTCCCAAATTGGCTCAACCCGCATGAAAAAATGAAGAAAAATGCCAAAATTTCGCGGAGGCACCTATTTATACATCCTGCCCAGTTAATCCATACATGCGGTCCCACGTGCGCACCTGCGGAATTCCACTATAAGTCCAAGTCTCGCACCTGCGGTGACTCACCCGCACCTTTGGATTCACAGGTGCGACCCATGCCTCGCACTTGCGACTTCCTCCAGCTTGACCTCTTTTTGCACCTGCGCAAGGTCCATCGCACCTGCGGGGCCACACCAGTAAAATGACACCAGCAGCAACTTTGCTGCAAATTCCTAAGTCCAAACCTCCGTTAACCACCCGAAACCACTCTCGAGCCCCTCGGGACCCCAACCAAGCATACCAACACATCCCATAACCTCATTGAAACTTAGTGGAGCCTTCGAAACACCAAAATCAACGCAAAAACACCAAAATCACATCAAATTCAAGCCTATGAACTTTGGAACTTCTAAATTTCGCCAATGATGCCGAAACCAACTAAAACACATCCGATTGACCTGAAAATTTGCACACATATCCAAAATGACATTATGAACCTGCTCCAACTGTCGTAGTTCCATTCTGACCCCGATAGCCTATTTTTCCCTACCGACCGGAAATCGCCAAAAACTAACTTTTGCCAATTCAAGGCTAATTCTACATCGGACATCAAAACTTCATTCTGATCACACTCCTAAGTCCCAAATCACCTAACGAAGCTATCCGAGCCATAAAACCCACATTCCGAGGTCGTTTACCAATAAGTCAACTCCCAGTTGACTGTTCCAACTATTAAGCCAATTTAAGAGACTAAGTGTCTTAGTTCTCACCACGACCACTCCGAACCCGAACCAATCGACCCAACACAACATAAATAGGCTAAGATACTTACGATAAAGCAGAAACAGGGGAAAACGGGGGTAATTTCACGGAACGACCGGCCGGTTCGTTACATTGTTTTAAGAACGGGATTTGGCTCACTTTTCTCCCATTTTTCATTTGGTTTGGGCGATTTTGGAGAGCTTCAAGGGGAGATTTTCATTGAGCATCACAAGGTAAGTGGTTCCCACTCATTTTAAGCTAAATACATGGGTTGTATAAGGATTTAAGCATGAAAATTGTATAAATTGTGGGGTTTTTGGTTGAAAACCTAGAATTCGTATTTTTGGATTTCAACCACGATTTTGGTCATGGAACTTGGAATAAATTATATATATATTTGAGCTAGTAAGGCTATGGGTAATTTTTACCTTCGAAAAATTTCGGAATCCGGGCACGTGGGCCCGAAGGTAATTTTATCGACTTTTCGATTGGGGTTATGAATTGTTATAAATTAGATTATAATGAGTAATTGAGTATATATTAATGGGTTTGCATAAATATTGGCTAGTTTTGGAGCGTTGTGCATTGATTTGAGTCATCGAAAAGGCGTGAAATGTCAGTTATGGAACTTCGGAGCGAGGTAGGTCTCCTTTCTAACCTTGTAGGAGGGAATTGTCCCCATAGGTGAAATAATTGATTATGTGATACTATTTGTGGGGGCTACGTACGCACGAGGTGACGAGAGTCCGCGCGTAGCTACTATTGTACTTAAGTCTGGGTGGTCTAGGACCCGAAAGCATGCTGTAATTGACTTATTTGTAACCTCTTTGACAATTTAAATTGTTTAAGTCACATCAAATTATTAAATGAATTTCTAAACAATTTAAACTTTATTTTTTCTGAATCGTGAAGAAAGAATTGATTTTCCCTTGGTTAACTGTGTCCTGATAAATTTTGGAGTGATTGTTTGAATGTGTGTGTGAGCATGTGATTTTACTTATCATATAATCCTACAAAAATATCAATAAAATAATTGGTTTTATGGTGATGCGTGGCTAGAATTTATGATTTTAAGCATTACATACCTTGCATTTTGTGTGCTTTAATGATAAAAATACACGTCGTATGTGCCTAATGGGGTTTATTTAATGTGTAGGTGAGTTGGAAACGGAAGCCGAGCTAAATGAGAGCATAAACGTTGGAAAATACGCTCAAGAGTCGAAAAGGAGCGACCCGGGACAAG
>ML313362.1:0-60747 GCA_005239505.1 Nicotiana paniculata
CCACTAACGCCAGGGTCAGCCTGGCTTTAGGGGCCAAACGCCCGGCTAACGCCCGGGTGTTCCTTTTTCGACTGTTGAGCGTATTTTTTGACGTATTTGCATCCTTTTAGCTCGCCTTCCATCTTCAATTCACCTACACATGAAATAAACTCCATTATGCACATAAAAAGTGTATTTTTATCATTAACGCACATAAAATGTAAGGCATATAATGTGTTAAACCATGAATTCTAGCCACGCATCACCCAACTCCGGAGTTTGAAAAATAGCTGCTGAAACACCGACGAGGAGTGAAAGGGATGAGAAAATCATTAGCAACCTGAGGACGAAGGTTCATGAGTATGCATTTGAGTTGACCAAAGCTGAAAAGGACCTACTAGATACCCAAACCAAGTTAGCAAAGGGGGCAGAAGAACATGCTCATCATTTGAGGCAGAAGTATATCAAAGAAATGGAAATCCTGAAGGAAAAATTGTTTGCCATGGGGAATGAAATGGTCCAACAAACTAAATACTTTAAACAGAAAGGGAGAACGGTTGTGCACGAATCTGCCAATTGGAAGGAACTGTGCAACAGCTACAGGACCAGAACAATGCAAATGCCCAAGTATTGGAAGCCCGAGCACAACAAATAGGGTGCCTGCTTCAAGAGAAAGGGGTCATCAGGAACAGGATCAAAGAAATAGCTGACTACGTTGTGCATAAATGTCATGAATGTGAGAGCATGACTACCTCCATGTTTTTTGCCTCTATGATAACTTTCACCCACCAGGTGATGGATGATTTGGATCAACTTCAGGGAGTTGCACACAGGCCTGCACAAAGACCAGCCAATGCACCACAGGCCCCAATAAGACAAGCATAATCCCTCCTTTACTTTTGACGTTTTAGTTTTCAAGTATGTATTTTATTGCTTTCTAGAATGTTAAGTTGTTGATGTTTGTCTAGAGTCTGTACTGTTTTTTCTATGGTTATCAGTATTTCAAACTTCTTGTAATGAAAATCCAAGAGCTATCTTTAGTAATGAAATTGCACTGTGTCACTCTATATCTATTCTTTTGAACCACGTGATGATCTGATTCATGCGGCGTCATGATACGTAGGCAATCCACATAGGATTCGATCATAACCCTAAAAGAAAATAATCAAGAAAGAAAAGAGTGATACATTAAAGCTGGGATGAAACATACAGTCGTCGCAAACATTTTAGAAAAATATTTGACTGCTTAGATGCATTGCATCCCAATGTGTGATTCCCTATATGTTAATATCTCAAACTAACTTGTTTGATGTCTACTCTTAAGATTTTTACTTTTAAGGTGGTTGGTTTTTGTGGTGGTATTCTGGCGATACACCACTATTTTACAAGGTCCAAAGGAAGTATTGCAATGGCATATGAAAGTCATCTATTTATTGTCGAACCTGAAGATAGCCCAACATCGGTTATCACACAGTTCGAATCAGCAGTTGCCGAAGAGACTAGGAGGCTGAGATGCAGTGGCGGACCCACGATTTTATGCAAGCGGGTTCAATCTTAGAAGTATATAACTTTAGTCGTAAAATAGTAATTGTCAAGTGGGTTTAAATAAAATATTTATACAAAATTTACGCTGTTTTAATCGTAATTTATATATATATATANCGGGTTCAGCTGACCATGTTCGAGATTTGAGAAAATTCTTTGAGCGGCTACGCAAATACGACTTGAAATTGAACCCTGCTAAATGTGCATTTGGTGTTCCATACGGGAAGCTCTTGGGGTTTATAGTCAGTCGAAGGGGCATTGAATTAGATCCAACAAAGATAAAATCTATCTGAGACCTTCCACCTCCGAAAACCAAGAAAGAAGTCATGAGCTTACTAGGAAGGTTAAACTACATCAGCCTGTTCATCGCACAGCTTACGACCACCTGTGAGCCCATATTTAAGTTACTAAAGAGAGATGCGGCGATTAAATTTACAGATGAATGCCAGGAAGCTTTTGACAAAATCAAAGAATATTTTTCAAATCCGCCAATGTTGGTCCCACCTGAGCCCGGGAGACCTTTGTTCTTGTACCTGACTACCGTCTTGGAGAATTCTTTTGGATGTGTCCTTGGGCAACATGATGTTACCGGAAGAAAGAGAAAGCCATCTACTATCTGAGCAAGAAATTCACTAGGTATGAAGCCAAACACACTCTACTCGAAAGGACTTGTTGTGCCCTAACTTGGGTTGCTCAAAAGCTCAGACATTATTTGCTGGCCTATACTACATATCTCATAACCAGGCTGGACCCTTTAAAGTACATATTTCAAAAACCAATGCCCACCATTGCTCACAGAGTTCGACATTGTCTATGTCACCCGTACAACCATGAAAGCTCCAGCCTTGGCCGATCATCTGGCTGAGAACCCGGTTGATGATGAACACCGACCTTTAAGCACTTATTTCCCGGATGAGGAAGTAAATTCAGTTGAAGTAATCCCAAAATACACTAACACTTGGAAAATGTTCTTTGATGGAGCAGTCAATGCAAAAGGTGTTGGGATTGGGGCAATCTTGATTTCGCCCACGGGACAACATTATCCAGCAACCGCCCGTCTTCGGTTCTTCTGTACAAACAACACTGCTGAATATGAAGCTTTCATAATAGGCATGAACATGGCAATTGATATGGATGTAGAGGAATTTTTAATCATGGGGGACTCTGACTTGATCATTAAACAAGCACAACGTGAATGGGAAACTCGAGATATCAAGCTTCTTCCATATAGACAACATGTGGAAGATCTTAGCAAGCGATTCAAATCCGTCGAATTCAAGTATATTCGTCGATTCCACAATGAGTTAGTTGATGCATTAGCTACCTTAACTGCAATGCTGCCATATCCAGGCAATGTCCACATTGACCCGTTTGAGATTCAAATTCGGGAAAGACACGGTTATTGTAAGACAGTTGAAGTAGAACCTGATATCCAACCCTGGTATCATGATATTAAAAGGTTCTTGAAAACAAAAGAATACCCGGAGCAGGCCAACAGATACCAAAAGAGAACCATCAGAAGGCTCGCTAGCAATTTCTTCTTAAGCAGAGAAGTGTTGTATAAAAGAACTCCGGATCTGAATCTGTTAAATTGCGTGGATGCCAAAGAAGCTGAAAAGATTATGAACGAAGTGCATTCAGGAGTATGTGGTCTCCACATGAACGGGTACGTCCTCGCAAATAAAATTCTGCGGGCAGGATATTACTGGATGACCATGGAAAAAAATTGTTTCCGTTTTGTCCAAAAGTGCCATCAGTGTCAAATACATGGCGACCTGATTCATGCACCACCCTCGGAATTACATGCCATGTCAGCACCTTGGTCGTTCGTTGCCTGCGAAATGGATGTCATTGGGCCAATCGAACCAAAAGCTTCAAACGGACACAAATTTATTTTGGTTGCCATCGACTATTTCACAAAATGGGTCGAAGCAGTCACTTTCAAAGTCGTCACTAAGAAAGCAGTGGTGGACTTCGTGCATTTAAACATCATCTGTCGTTTCGGTATTCCAAAAACTATCATTACTGATAATGCGCGAATCTAAATAATCACTTTATGAGGGAGGTATATGAACTGTTTAAAATCACACACCATAATTACACCCCTTACAGGCCCAAAGCCGATGGTGCCGTCGAAGCGGCAAATAATAACATCAAGAAAATCCTCAGAAAAATGATCCAAAGTTCTAGGCAATGGCACGAGAAATTGCCTTTCGCGTTATTGGGATATCGCACAACCGTGCGCACATTAGTTGGAGCTACACCTTATCTGTTGGTTTATGGAACTGAAGTTGTAATACCTGCAGAAGTTGAAATTCCCTCCCTTCGGATCATTGTCGAAGCTGAGATTGAGGATGATGAATGGGTCAAAACCCGATTGGAACAGTTAACTCTGATTGATGAAAAAAGAATGGATGCAGTTTGTCACGGGCAGTTGTACCAACAAAGAATGACCCGCGCTTATAACAAGAAAATGCGGCCTAGAAATTTAGAAATGGGCAACTCGTCCTAAGGCGTATCCTCCCGCACCATGAAGAGGCAAAAGGAAAATTCGCCCCAAATTGGAAAAGTCCATACATCATAAGAAAATTGTTACCAAAAGGAGCATTGTACTTAGGGGATGTTGAAGGAAATGATACCGAAACAGCTGTTAATGCAGAGGCAATCAAAAGGTATTATGTTTGACCTTTTCGCAGTTTGACACTCTTCGATTAAAAGGATGAAGGCTTTCATTCTCACTACCCCAAATATTATCAACCCTTTTGCAAACCTTTTGAGCCAGTTACTCTTCTTTGATTACCCTCTTTGGAACCCGAAAGTGTTATTGAAAAAAAAAAGAAGCAAAATCATAAAATAAAAAAAAAGTTTCCTGAACTACGTTTGACTTGATTCCGAAAGGATACATAGGCAGCCTCTCCCTAGGGTTCAGTCACATCAACATAAGATTCCACACTTTCCCCAAGAGTTTAAGCTGGGGCAAGTGTTATGATATATTCGGCAATGTTCCGCCCGAAAGGTTCCAAAGTTGTAATTCGATACGAATTCTTTTTACCCCAAATCCTGTTCAAGTCCTTCCGATCGATAGACGAAGATGTACAAAATTGGAGGATACAGTTATTTGGATCTGATACAAACAAATGAAAGAATTTAAAATGAGAGAGTCTTAGTGGTGAAAACCCACACGGGCACCATGAGGCGACGGTAAGAAGAGAAAAGTAAAAGGAGAGAGTCTTATTGGTGAAAACTCACGGGCACCATAAGTCGACAGTGAGCAGAGAAATTGAAAATGAGAGAGTCTTGTTAGTGAAAACTCGCAAAGAGCACTACAAGTCGATGGAAAGAAGAAAAATGAGAGAGGTTAGTCGGTGAAAATCCGCAAAGGGCGCCACTAATCGGAAAAGGATAATTGGTTATTGACATGGACGCAGTCCGGGGCAAGGTTTCTCAACCTCAAGGTAAAAGTCGTGATGAATTTTTGAGAGTCGTATGATTTACATATATCGGACATCCAGTCCAATAGGCAAGTCATGTTCATTGAAGGTCGCATACACTCCAGATAAGTCCTTCTTTTCTTTCCCCGAAAGGGATATTTCTTGTCAAAATTCATTGTTTCCATTTCTTTGTTATTCTCTTTCAGTCCCTTTCGGTCTAACTCTGTTTCTAATGTAAGGCAAAGAAAGGATGGCAAAACTGATTTACAGGGCTCTCATTTGACACGGGCTAATATGCAAAAGGCACCTAGCCTCATCAGGGGAATCAAGTCGATCTCGACTGGCCATAGCGACCGATGCTTCGAACTCAAAGAACTCTGGGAAGGAGAAGACCAAATTAAGATGCCCATGAAGGCGAATAAAGTCGAAAGGTTGAGTCCCATGGGGCTAATCATCTCGGCAAAGATCGAAGAGCCAAAATACTCCAAATGCCGTAAAGTTGAAAGTTGAAAGAAAAGGTCAAAAACTGAAAGACCTACAAAGGCAAACAAAGTCAGAATGTTGGGTCCCACGTGACCAATTGCCATAGGAATATCCAGAAAGCCAATATTCTCGGGATTAAAGATAAAACCCAATCCCCAGCAAGCAAGAAAGCAGTTAAGATATTCATCAAAGGGGCCGAAATAAAGCAATATTGAAATAATCAAGGCCGCAAAACCAACCATTGTTTCAAACTGACAATTGTTCTTTGTTTGAAGGAAACAGATGTAACTCAAAAGTCACCTTGCAAAAAGCAGGTGCAACCAAAGGAAATTGCGCAAGGGCCAAAAGCGACTTTGCAGCGACAATTCCAGAAGGAAAGTTCCCTCTAAAGTTCTTTCCCGCCTTCACTCGTTCTTTAAAAATAATCAAAATAAGAAGAGGAAATGATGTTGAGAACAGTTCAAACCTAAGGTAGTATAGGGCATCCAATCCCCAGCCACACCTTTTCAAACATAGGATATTCCATTCCTTAGTTGATGCCAACTTAGGGTCTCACTCCCTAGTTGATGCCGACATAACTCGATGCCAACCTAGGATATCCCAGTCCTTAATTGATGCCAACATAGGGTCCCAATCCCTAGTTTATGCCGGCATAACCCGATGACTTTTGAAATCTAGTATATTCCTTTCCTTAATTGATGCCAACTTAGGGTCCCAATCCCTAGTTGATGCAGGCATAACCCGGTGACTTTTCCAATCTAGGATGTTCCGTTCCTTAGTTGATGCCATGTAACGACCCGGTCGATCGTTACGTAGAACCTGCATTATAATTATTGTTTATACTTGTCATAGGTTGGTTATACTGTTATTGATGTGTTAGAGTTGGTAGGCTTGAAATCAGAATGGTTGTAGTAAGTGTTTAGTCGCTTAGTCTTTAAAAATAACTGTAAAGTTGGAAAAGTCAACTGAGAGTTGACTTATTGGTAAACGACCTCGGGATGCATATTTTATGGCTCGGATAGCTTCGGTAGGTGATTTGGGACTTAGGAGTGTGTTCAGAATATTTTGTGATGTCTGGTGTAGAATTAGGCTTGAATTGGCGAAAGTTAGTTTTTGGTGATTGTCGGTCGGTAGTGGAAAATAGGCTATCGGGGTCGTAATGAAATTCCGGAAGTTGGAACATGTTCATAATGTCATTTTTGATATATCTGCGAAATTTCAGGTCAATCGGAGTTGTTTTGGATAGTTTCGACATCGTTGGAGGATTTTAGAAATTTCAAAGTTTTTAGGCTTGAATCTGATGTAAATTTGGTGTTTTGATGTTAGTTTTGGTGTTTTGGGAGTGCAACTAAGTTTGAATGATGTTATGGGATATGTTGGTAGGCTTGGTTGGGGTCCCGAGGGGCTTGGGATTGATTTCAGTTGGTTAACGAGTATTTTTGGACTTACAGAATTGCTGGTTTTCTAGTTTTTGTGTAGCAGGGATCTGTGAATCGCGATTGCATGTCAAGGGCTGCGATCGCGTAGAACACTCTGAGGGCCAGGCAAATTTTAAACATCACGATTGCGTGAATCGGGGTGCGATCGCGTAGGTATGGAAGAATGTGAAGTGCGATCGCGTAGAGCTAACCTGGCGCGTGGGGGTGAGGTCAATTGGTCTTCGCGATCACGTGCATCTGGTTGCGATCGCGTGGGGTTGAGCTTCTCTGAAGCGCGGTTGCGCGGCTTATGAAGCGATCACAATGAGTAAAGTGGGGGTCAGGGATTTTTGTTCATCGCGATCGCGTGAGGACTTCCGCGATCGCAGTGAAGAAATCACTCGGCAGTATATAAATAAACCCTCCGCGACTTAAACCCTTTTTACACCATTTTTGTACGGACAGAGAGCTTTTGGGACGACTTTTGAAGAGGGAAATCATTGTTCATCATAGAGGTAAGTGTTTTGGACCTTAAAACTCATTTATGGATGATTATAGAACATAATATCAATGTTAAATTCACGAAAATCAGTAGAAAAAGGTGGGTTTAGGGCTTGAGATTATGAGACCTTTAGGGATTGATTTGAGAGGTCAAACGAACTCCGATTTTAGTGTTCTTTATATGTACGGACTCGTGATATGATGAAGAACAGTTTTGTATAAAAATTTATGAGTTTCAAAACGCGCGCCCGGGGGTCGGGTTTTGACAAATTTCGGGGTTTTGAGCTAAATTTGATATTTTTCGATTGGAATTTATTCCTTAAGCATAATTTGATGATAAAAATCTGAAGTTGGTAGATTTGGAGCACTCAGAGGCCAGATTTAGAGGCAAAGGCACTGCGGAATAGTATTTTAGCCGGTTTTGAGGTAAGTAACGTTTCCAAACTTGGTTTTGAGGGTTCGAAACCCCGAGCTAAATGATTTATGACTATTGTTGAGGTGACGCACATGCCAAGTGATGGGTGTGAGGGCGTGCACCGAGTAATTGTGGCCTTGCTTATCCCATGGCACCGCTTAGTGATTATTCCATGATGATATTTGTGCTTCTATTAATGTGGTAATTGTGAACATGTTAGAAATATGTTAAGTATAAATGCTAGTCTTCACGCCGAAAATGCTGAGACCCGAGTGGTCGTATATTACTGTCTCATTTTGTGATTATTTGATTTTATATACTCAGCCCCGTTATAGCATATCACTTCATATATCAGTCTCAATATTGTTAATTATATGCATACTTATCATTGTTTCAGGCTGGTGGACGCATCTCTGATCCATATGAGTGAGACTGAAGAGTAATGAGTGAGTGAGGCCGAGAGTCTGTTATTGAGACAGTTATGAGATTGGATTGCACAGAGCAGCGATATTAAATCATGCCTTCGTTGGCTTGATATGGCGCTTGGGCCACTAGGGCCCCTCCGGAGTCTTTACATCCCGAGTGAGCGCATTGATGTGAGGGATGGATCTTCCCTGGACATGGATCTTGTCTGAAGTGGATGTTATGTGAGATATGGATCGTCCCTGGGCATGGATCTTGTCCGAGTGTTGTATTCCGGAGATGGACTTTCTCCATGGGGATGGATTGGCCTTTTTCCTCAGTACGGAGTGACTACGGTCACCGGTGTTTATGCATATTCCGGGATGGAGCTTCCCTGGGCCTGAGAGCCATATATAGTACTGAGTGGACTTCTGTGGGAGATTTGTGAGCATTATGTACATATCCACACTGGTTTAATACATATATTTTTATGATGGCATGTAGAGTATACTGGCATACTTGGCATATTTACTCATCTTGATAAACTGTTAGCATGTCTAAATTCTGTATATTGTTATTGTAAACTTTTGAGGTTTTGTCCGTCACTACTTCTCAGCCTATAATATCGGTTCGTTACTTCTGAGTTGGTGTACTCACGTTACCCCCTGCACCTTGTGTGCAGGTCCAGGTACACCGGGACCCGGTAGTGGATATTGAGCAGCGGTCAGAGTTTTTAGTGGAGTTGTCGAGGTAGCGGCTGGCGATCGCGACCTCGTCTTCTTTTTCTTATTCCACCTATTGCACTTATTTTGAGACTATCTTGTCTATTTCTTCATTCTTTATTTTTTTTATAGCAGCTCATGACTGAGTGACACCGGATCCGGGGTTGGAGGTTTTAAATTTAGTTTTTCAAATATTGTTTTTAAACTTCAGATTCTTAGTATTATCAATAAATTCGTTTAAATATCGTATTTTTACTAGAAAAATTGAATTTAGCTTAGTTAAAAAGGGCGGATTGCCTGGTTCCATGACAGGCGCCATCACGACTCTGAAATTGGGTCGTGACAAGATGGTATCAGAGTGATAGGTTAAATAGGTCTCACAAGACATGAGCAGGTTTAGTAGAGTCTTGCGGATCAGTACGGAGACATTTGTACTTATCTTCGAGAGGCTACAAAACCCTTAGGAAGAATCCTACATTATTGAATTTTGTCGTGCGACTCTGTTGAATTCTTGAACTAAACTTTTGTTGTTTTCATTCTCTCACAGACGCTGAGGACTCGTGCTATCGATCGTGGTAATCAGACACCAGCAGGACCAACTGGAGGTCGAGGCCGTGGCAGAGGGAGGGGTGTAGCCCGCTCAGAAGCCGGGGCAGTACCTGTGGACCTTCCCACTGCTCATGATCAGGTCCCCGTAGTTGAGGTCCCAGCGGGAGAGGCTCAGGAACCAACAGTGCCCATTGTGATTCCGGGTCTTCAGGAGACCCTAGCCCAGATTGTGACGATGTGCACTAGCCTGGCACATGCCGTCGTCGTGTCTACTACTGCTGCTACTTCTTAGGCCGGGGGAAGCTCTCAGACTCCAGCTGACCAGACACCTGAGCAGGTTACTCAGGGGCTTCAGACACCTGGGACAGTTCCAGTCCAGCCGGTTGCCCCAGCCCAAGATTTTGTGGTCCCAGCGTTCGCAAATGACGAGCAGCGCATGTTAGAGAGGTTTAGTAAACTCCAGCCTCCGATTTTTAGTGGTACTGAGGGCGAGGACGCCTAGGGCTTTTTGGACAAGTGTTAGAGGATCCTTCGCACAGCAGGGATACTGGAGGCTAGTTGGGTCCCATTTACTACCTTCCAATTCGCAGGAGCTGCACTCGCTTGGTGGGAGGCCTATGAGAGGTGTAGACCTGCTGATGCAGTGCCCCTTACCTGGCGTCAGTTCGACATTCTGTTCCTGGAAAAGTATATACCGCAGTCCCGCAGGGAGGAGCTGCGTAGGGAGTTCGAGCAGTTGCGCCAGGAGGACATGACAGTGACACAGTATGAGATGAGGTTCTCCGAGTTGGACCGCCATGCTATTTTGTCTAGTTCCCAGTTATAGGGAGAGGATCAGGAGTTTCGTTGATGGCCTCACTAACCAGCTTCGGATTTTTCTGACTAGGGAGAGGGTATTTGGTGCTTCTTTTGAGGAGGTGGTTGACATTGCCAGAGAGATTGAGTCGGTTCGCCACCAGGAGCGTATCGAGAGGGAGGCCAAGAGGTCTCGAGGATCTGGGAGTTTTGGTGGTGTTCCTTCAGGGGGGTATCCTTAGCCCGACGGAGGCCGTCCATTCAGGCAAGCTCAGCCAAGTCGTTCAGGTTATCGTGGTGAATCAGTTGGCCACGATCCTCATAGTTCGCATCGGGTGCAACCATATTTCAGTGCCCTGCCAGCTCAGAGTTCATCTTGGACACCATCAGTTCAGAGTTCATCTATGCATGGTTCTTCCAGTGGTTATCCTGGTGCTAAGGGTTCCCTTCAGTCCCAGTGCCATTCTCTGAGAGAGGTTGCTTTGAGTGTGGAGATGTGGGCCATATTAAGAGGTTTTGCCATCGTCTTGCAAGAGGTACTTATCAGCAGAGGAGTCAGACCGCGGTTTTAGAATCAGTAGCTACACCGCCCGCCCAGGCAGCTAGAGGTGGGGGTCAGGCAGGTAGGGGTCGCCCAAGAGGGGGAGGTTGATCCGGTGGTGATCAGGCCCGATATGCATTTTCAGCCAGACCCGATGAGATGGATTCTGATGTCGTAATCCCAGGTATTGTTTCAGTTTGTCATGAGAAGCTTAAGTTTTTAATTGATTCCAGTTTTTCATGTTCACATGTTCATCATATTTTAGCCCATTCTCTGGATACGCCCCGTGAATCTTTTGTTACATATGTTCATATGCTCGCCCTTGTGGGTGATGTTGTTACAGACCGTGTGTGTCGATTGTGTGTGGTACCTGTTGGGGGTATGGATACCCCGGTGTGTGCATGGTAAGGTTATTCGGCGGTTGATTGCTTTTGGAACAACCCTTGGCACGTTCGAGGATGAACGTTTGTTTAAGAGGGGGAGAATGTAACGACCCGATCAATCGTTACGTAGAACCTGCATTATAATTATTGTTCGTGACTTGTCATAGGTTGGTTATACTTTTATTGATGTGTTAGAGTTGGTAGTCTTGAAATCAGAATGGTTATAGTAAGTGTTTAGTCGCTTAGTCTTTAAAAATAGCTGTAAAGTTGGAAAAGTCAACTGAGAGTTGACTTATTGGTAAACGACCTCGGAATGCGGATTTTATGGCTTGGATAGATTCAGTAGGTCATTTGGGACTTAGGAGTGTGTTCAGAATATTTTTGTGATGTCTGGTGTAGAATTAGGCTTGAATTGGCTAAAGTTAATTTTTGGTGATTGTCGGTTGGCAGTGAAAAATAGGCTAATGGGGTCGGAATGGAATTCCGGAAGTTGGACAGGTTCGTAATGTCACTTTTGATATGTCTGCAAAATTTCAGGTCAATCGGAGTTGTTTGGATAGTTTCAACATCGTTGGAGGATTTTAGAAATTTCAAAGCTCTTAGGCTTGAATCCGATGTAAATTTGGTGTTTTGATGTTAGTTTTGGTGTTTTGGGAGTGCAACTAAGTTTGAATGATATTATGGGATATGTTGGTGGGATTGGTTTGGGTCCCGAGGGGCTTGGGATTGATTTCGGTTGGTTAACGAGCATTTTTGGACTTAGAGAATTGTTGGTTTTCTGGTTTTTGTGCAGCAGGGATCTGTGAATCGCGATCGCATGGCAAGGGATGTGATCGCGTAGAACACTCTGAGGGCCAGGAAAATTTTGTACATCGCGATCGCGTGAATCGGGGTGCGATCGCGTAGGTTTGGAAGAAGGTGAAGTGGGATCGCGTGAGCTAGGTCGCGATCACGTAGAGCTAACCTGGCGCGTGGGGGTGAGGTCAATTAGTCTTCGCGATCGCGTGTGTCTGGTTGCGATCGCGTGGGGTTGAGATGCTGTGAAGTGCGGTCATGTGGCTTATGCCGTGATCGCAATGAGTAAAGTGGGGGCCAAGGAATTTTGTTCTTCGCGATTGCAGTGAAGAAATCACTCGGCAGTATATAAATAAGCCCTTCGCGACTTAAACCCTTTTTACACCATTTTTGTACGGAAAGAGAGCTTTAGGGGCGACTTTTGAAGAGGGAAATCATTGTTCTTCATAGAGGTAAGTGTTTTGGACCTTAAAACTCATTTATGGATGATTATAGAACATAATATCAGTGTTAAATTCACGAAAAACAGTAGAAAAAGGTGGGTTTAGGGCTTGAGATTATGAGACCTTTGGGGATTGATTTGAGGGGTCAAACGAACTCCAATTTTAGTGTTCTTTATATGTACGGACTCGTGAGATGATGAAAAACAGTTTTGTATAAAAATTTCTGGGTTTCGGGACGCGGGCCTGAGGGTGGGGTTTTGACCAATTTCGGATTTTGAGCAATATTTGATATTTTTCTATTGGAATTTATTCCTTAAGCATAATTTGATGATAAAAATCTGAACTTGGTAGATTTGGAGCACTCAGAGGCCGAATTTAGAGGCAAAGGAACTTCAGAAAAGTATTTTAGCCGGTTTTGAGGTAAGTAACGTTTCCAAACTTGGTTCTGAGGATTCGAAACCCCGAGCTAAATGATTTATGACTATTGTTGAGGTGACGCACATGCCAAGTGACGGGCGTGCGGGCGTGCACCGAGTAATTATGGCCTGGCTTATCCCATGGCACCGCTTAGTGATTATTCCATGATGATATCTATGCTTCTATTAATGTGGTAATTATGAACATGTTAGAAATCACGTTAAGTATAAATGCTAGGCTTCACGCTGAAAATGCTGAGACCCGAGTGGTCGTATATTACTGTCTCATTTTGTGATTATTTGATTTCATATACTCAGTCCCGTTATAGCATATCACTTCATATCTCAGTCTCAGTATTGTTAATTATATGCATACTTATCATTGTTTCAGGCTGATGGATGCATCTGTGATCCATGCGAGTGAGACTGAAAATTAATGACTGAGTGAGGCCGAGAGCTTGTTAGACAGTTATGAGATTGGACTGCACACATCAGCGATATTAAATCATGCCTTCATTGGCTTGATATGGCGCTTGGGCCACTAGGGCCCCTCCGGAGGCTTTACACCCTCGTGAGCGCATTGATGTGAGGGATGGATCTTCCCTGGACATGGATCTTGTCCGAAGTGGATGTTATGTGAGTGATGGATCGTCCCCGGGCATGGATCTTGTCCGAGTGTTGTATTCCGGAGATGGACTTTCTCCGTGGGGCTGGATTGGCCTTTTTCCTCAGTATAGAGTGACTACGGTCACCGGTGTTTATGCATATTCCAGGATGGAACTTCCCTGGGCCTGAGAGCCTTATATAGTACTGAGTGGAATTCTGTGGGAGAGTTGTGAGAACAATGTGCATATCCACACTAGTTTAATACATATATTTTTATGATGGCATGTAGAGTATACTGGCATACTTGGCATATTTACTCATCTTGATAAACTGTTAGCATGTCTAAATTTTGTATATTGTTATTGTAAACTTTTGAGGTTTTGTCCGTCACTACTTCTCAGCTCATAGTTTGGGTTCGTTACTTCTGAGTTGGTGTACTCTCGTACCCCCTGCACCTTGTGTGCATATCCAGGTACACCGGGACCCGGTAGTGGATATTGAGCAACGGTCAGAGTTTTCATTGGAGTTGTCGAGGTAGCAGCTGGCGACCGCAACCTCGTATGCTCTTCCTTATTCCACCTATTGCACTTTTTTTGAGACTATGTTATCTATTTCTTCATTCTTTTTTTTATAGCAGCTCATGACTGAGTGACACCGGATCCGGGGTTGGAGGTTTTAAATTTAGTTTTTCAAATATTGTTTTTAAACTTCAGATTCTTAGTATTATCAATAAATTCGTTTAAAAATCGTATTTTTACTGGAGATTTAATTTAACTTAGTTAAAAAGGGCAGCTTGCCTGGTTCCACGACAGACGCCATCACGACTCCGAAATTGGGTCGTGAAATGCCAACTTAGGGTCTGACTCCCTAGTTGATGCCGACATAACTCGATGCCAACCTAGGATATCCCAGTCCTTAGTTGATGTCAACATAGGGTCCCAATCCCTAGTTGATGTCGGCATAACCCGATGACTTTTCCAACCTCGGATACTCCGTTCCTTATTTGATTCCAACATAGGGTCCCACTCCTTAGTTGATACCGGCATAACCTGGTGATCTCTTTTCCTGGAAACAGCATAACATGTTGGCCTTTCCAGACACCAGCATAACCTGGTGATCTTTTCCTGACAACAACATAACCTGTTGGTCTTTTCCAGATACCGGCATAACCGGGTGATCTTTTTTCCTTTCAACATCATAACCTGTTGGTCTTTCCAGACAACAACATAACCTGTTGGTATTTTTCCAACACCGGCATAACCCGATGATCTCTTTTTTGGCAACAACATAACCTGTTGATCTTCCCCAACACCAGCATAACCTGGTGATCTTCTTTTGGCAACAACATAACCTGTTGATCTTTCCCAACACCAGCATAACCTGGTGATCTTCTTTTGGCGACAGCATAACCTGTTGATTTCTTCCCGGCACCAGCATAACCTGGTGATCTTCTTCGGCCAGCGGCATAACCTGTTGATTTTCTCCAGACACTGGCATAACCTGTTGATTTTCTCCAGACACTGGCATAACCCGGTGATCTTTTCTGACGACGCCATAACCTGTCAATCTTGTCAACATAAGGTCTCCAGTCCCTAGTAGATTTTACTTTTAGGCATAGGGTATCCACCCCTAGTCTACATCCATTCCGGATGCACCATTCCCAACTTTTCATCGCTTTTAATTATAAAGTAGCATATATTTCATTACAATAACTCACAAAATTTTCCTAGTAAAAAACCGGGGCAGAAAATTTCGTTCGTTTGTTTTTGATTTTGTGCAGATTATACTTTAGGACAATGGATTCGAGACGACCAAAAGGAAAAGTTTCGATTCGGAATAAAAAGAGAAAAAAAAGATTGAATCTAAAGTGCAGAAGCGGGAAAGACGTGGATAACTCAGGACGAGATTAAAGTCATCCGTTCTGTATATCCTGCCTTGATCCGAAGGACGAGAAGATAAAACCAGCATCTACGGCTATCAATCATCAAGATCCAGGTCAGAGTCAGCAAAAGCCAAGACACAATACCAAGCCTTAGAGTGTATAGATAGGGATCTTGTAACTAGTAGTTGATAGGCTTAGTTAGTCTTTTTTGTTTTGTTACTTTGGTGTAATAAGGAGCTCAGCAACAGTAACAGCCACAGCGAAATCACAGTTACCCGGTAGTCCCAGCTACCAAAACTTCCAGAACTACACTGACATGATTCCTTTATAGCCAAGTATATGTAGGCAACCTTTGAAGCAGGGTTCAGTCAAACTTTTCAAAAAATGCTTCGCATGGAGTATTTGAACGGGTAAAAGTTGTTCATAACTGCTCACTTTGTCTTTCCCCGAAAACTCTTCGTGTTTCCGAGCAAAGAGGGGCAACTGTGAGCATGTAATTTTTAACCTACTATATACTCCTACAAAATTCAATAAATAAATTGGTTTTATAAATTTTTGATGAATTTCAGTGTTATTTGTGAATTATTTTCGCATGACATAATCATAATTTCCCTTTTTAAATTCATAAATGATTTAAAGTTGCATAATTAGGTGCATAACCTTAATCATTTTCATTAGGAAATTATAAATTTGTTCTTCAAAATTGCAAGTATTAATTCATAATTTCATCCTTTAATCCTTCATTAATTAATTTTTCCTTTTAATTAGATAAAAATTAGAATTAGATCTAATTAACATATTATTCGTGACTAATGGAAGCACATAATAACGGAAATATGTTTATTTGGCATAATATAGATTTAATTGATAATTGCTTAATTTAATCGTTATTTCCAACCAAATTGCGAATTTATTAGGAGTATTTAAATTAAATGGTGTTACTCTTAATTAACTCATCAATTAATTTATAGTTAGACAAAACAAAGTTAAAATTAGTTACTATTTTTTTGAAGTTTAATTTGAATTAGTATTAATTAACTAATTAATTTAAATTGGTCATAGGAGGGTTAAACTCGGACCTGGGCCAACTTACCAGGCCCAAAATCTTTCCTCCCTAACACACAAATACCCAGCCAAATAAGCTAAACCCAGCCAGCCCCATTACTCAAAAACGACACCATTTTAGATTAGGTTAATCCCAGCCGTTGATCTCCCCAGATCCAACGACTGGGAACTCATCCCTCATAAATATATATATGTCCTAACCTCTACCACCCCCCCCCCTCAAACCCGTCTCTCCTAACACCCCAAAGACTAACCCCCTTCATCTCTCTCTTGACATCGCCGGCCTCCGCCGTCTCCCGCCCATCTCCGCCGCCCGGAAATCGCCTGCCGGCGGCGGAGCTCAACCAAATAACCCCAAAATTGTACCATGTAATCCTCTCCTCCTCCTCAATCACCTCCCTCCCATGATTTCTCCAAAAAATCTACCAAAAACAAGCAATTATAGATCTAAAAAATAGAAACCCTACAATCTTTCTACCGGCCGATTCCAAGGCATTCAATTTTAAAATTTTGATTCAATCATTGGAAAGTTAATTATACTTAACTACTTAAGCTTAAGTTGGCAACTAAGATAAGTCATAGTGTAGGTAATTAACTAAGTCTAATGTCTCGATCTCTTGAATCACTTGAATCAATCTAATTCCTAACTTAGACAAATAATTAAGCTAATTACATATTAAGTTAAGAGTTAGTCTAAATTCAACTTCCTTAGTGGTTAACTATTGAGTTAATCACTCAATTAGGATTAAAATCAGTCAACATTAATAAGCTAATAACCTAATTCTTAATTATTAAAAGAGTAATTCTAAAGGTACTTAGGGGGTACTATAGGAACTACAATTGAAGAATCTTGGGTGTAACAACCCAAAGAACTTCTAGAATTTGGAAAATATCATAAAATCAGATTTTTAGGGGGTAAAATAGTAACTTTAAAAGTGGACAAGGGCTGTAATTGGTAGGAACGTTCTAGAAGGGGGTACAACTGTCCAATAGGATAAGGTTAGACAGTTGTACATGTACTATTTCAGCCTAAAGAGATAAGGAATATGCTAAAAAGATGCTACTCTAAATATCCCTATAAATAGGTTAGGATATTCAGCAGCCACACAGACTTTTTGGACCTCTAAAAACAGATTTACACAATAGACATTTTTTTTACACTCTCTAGACTGGAATATACATTCTCTAGACTGAAATATACACTCTACACCTACAGACCTTACTGCACACCTCAACACTCTTATGCATCAGCTGCTTAGAAACTCCACCCTTATTCTGAAAAAAAAAAATACTGAAAATACCAAAATGAGTACTGGAATCTGCTGAAACTGATTTCCTTTTCATTATCGTTTTTCCTGGGAAAAAAACTAGTATTCTGTTGCTGACTTTCTACTCGGATTTCTGGTTTATTAGAGTTATTATTTTCTGGGTTTTCTCTGGCTGATTTACTGTTGTTCTGTGGCTGGATTTAAGCTTCAAATTTCTGATTTTCCCCTGACCTTTATTTGGTCAGATTTTATTAATGTATTCTCTCTTAAGGTATGTAACATTCTGCTCTTGAATGAGAATCTTTGTGTTTGAAATCTGTTGTAGTTGGCTGAATATTCTGTTCGTTTATTTTAATATATGAGCTGATGAACTATGTGTTAGCATTTATCATGAATTTCTGTTGAAATTTGGTCATGATATCTGAAACCTGTTGTTGTATGTGTGTCCAATTTATCACTATGTTTATGTGAAGTTCTGAATGAAGAGGCACTAAAAGAGGTGACATTCGACCATGCCTATATAAATGCATAACCATTTTCTTTTCTTGTTGGAAATCAGGTGGTGAATTAAAGCCATGAGCAAGTTCGAAACTAAAGCAACAATAGTCTAGGTAATTTTCATTTTTTAAATGCTGTTTTTTACGATTTTTGGAAACTTGTATTCGTGTAATTAAGCACTGGTGTAAAATACACCTATAGACTCAGTATTTCCAGAATGATTGTAAACTTTATGGACTGGACTTTCTTAAATCGTATTATATCTTGTTTTGTTAATCTGAAATTTCAATACTTCATAGCTATAAATGAAAGTTGTATTGAACTGGGCCAGACCTGCAAGAGAGCACAATAAACTTAAATAGGGCTTGAACTCTGCGTTATTGGGCCTGAGTATGTAAAGCCCAAAGTCCTAGCATTGTATTTTTAGTTTTAAAATGGGTTTAATCCAAGTTTAGTAAGAATCTGGTTTGTATTTTTCACTCAATATTTCAAGTAGCATTAATTTTCCTTAATGTGTAACTAAATTTACTACTCAAACGTATTTTCCATTAATTTTAGAAGTGTTTGTTTATGTATTATGACCATTAGTAACATGCCCATATGTACGAACCATAAACTGAAAAACATGTATTTATCTCTTCTTCTGAAATTTGAACCACCTGACCTAGTGTTATAATTCGAAAATACATCTGAAATAATAATGTGCCAATTTGCTTATAAGTTTGTCTGACTGTCTTTTTAGAAATCATAGCTCAAAAATGGGTTCCAATAGACTAATGATCCCATGTTGGTGCCTTTAATTTCCTTATTTAGTATGACTTGCATAATTCATCCTTTCTCACAAATAGCGAAAATAGGATTGGCCTAAAGTATTAGTTACCGAATTGGACCAGACTTGATCATGGTCACAAAAATTCATCCTTAGGAATACTTCTTCTTTAGACTAGTAGGGCTTAGTGGAATAATCTTTGTAAACACAATAAAACACCTAGACCTATCCTTAATTAGATAGTGAATACTTTTAGACTTTGAAAACAAGTTAAGGATCAAAGTATACGTTCGCGCAACTTTGAATAAAAACAATTAAAATTACACATTTTTCTTAAAAATTGTGTATACGTTTACATAAGACAAATGAAGATTAAAATGAACACTCGTAGAGACACCTTTAGGAACGGATTTCTAAAATTATCGGAATTACGTACATGCTCGCGTGACGTGATTTCGATTTCTTTTACAACCAAAACAAAAATACGCGCTTGCGCAACTTTAGTTACTTCTTTTGAATTCAGTGTCGAGAATTATGTACACGTCCGCGTGACATGATTTTTGACACATCCAATTTCGACGGATTTACGCATACGTAACCCGTCTTAAGATAATTTTCTAAATACAAATGTATAATTAGAAGCGGTAAAAAATATAAATGCATATAGGTATCAAAATCAGTAATTAAAAAATTTAGGCCAAGTATAAATCATTAAGCGACCGTGCTAGAACCACGAAATTCGGGAGTGCCTAACACCTTCTCCAGGGTTAACAGAATTCCTTACACGGTCTTCTGGTTTGCAGAATTTTTAAACAGAGTCAAAATTTCCTCGATTTGGGATATTAAAAATAAATCGTGTCTCAGAACACCGTAAAAAAATCCGGCTGGCGACTCTGAAAATTAAATAAATAATCCCAAATTTGATTATGTCACTTAAATTGGAAAAACTCCCTTATCCCACCCTTATCGGGAAAAGGAGGTGTGACAAGACCGATCCATCATAGCCTCACAATATTGGCTCTCGGCCTCACTCAGTCAGAAACTCTCAACATGCCACTCGGGCCATAAATAAACGAGGTTCTCGACCCAAAACAACATTTTATATCATGAAATAATATAAACAAGTCTGAGTATCAAAAACAGTTTAACATGAATGACTGAGTGTAAATCATAATCACCACGGTGAGGAATACAGAAAACAGCCCCCAAGGGGTTTAAACAGGTCGGCACGAGGCCCCAAACATGACTTACAACCCAAATAAATCAAAAGCATAAAAATGTGATTTATCATGTGGTTTAAAAGCAGTTACGCAACTCAATAGTTGCCTCAGGAATAAACAATTTCAAATTCCCCATTAGTGCATGCCACACACTCGTCATCCAGCGTGTGCGTCACTCTGAAATAGTGAGAAAATGCTAAGTCCGGTGTTTATACCCTCAAGACAAGATTTATAGTCATTACTTACCTCAAACCAGCCCGTAAAACTACTCCGCAATATTCTTGCCCCTCGAATCGGCTCCCAAATTCTCCGAATCTATCAAAATCAGATTAATAACATCAAAATATGCTAGGGAGACGAAACCCAATCGAAAACTATCAAAATTAGGCACAATTCCCGAAATTGGCCAAACCCGACCCCTCGGACCACGTCTCGTAATTCGATAAAATTTACATCACAAGAATTCTCATCCTCCTACGAGTCTATACATACCAAGAACACCAAAATCGGACTCCAAATGACCCCTCAAATTCCCATTTAAAGTCTCCAAATTCCCATGCTCTAACTCCCCCAATTTGGGTTTTATTTCAGGTGAAATTGCTTAGAAATCAATATAATAACGAGTTATGAAGTCAAGAATATTACCTTCAAGTGATTCCCCTTTGGTTTCCTCAAAAATCTCTCTCAAAAGCTTCAATCTTGTTCAAAAATGGTGAAAAAGTGGTGAAGGGTCGCAGATGGGCTATTTAAATACACTGCCCAGATTTTTGGGACTTACTCAGTGCGTTCGCGTGAGGAGCATTGCGATCGCATAGCACTGACCATGCTTCCCCAAGCGATTACAACCCAGCCCTCGCGTTCGCACAACCTTAGCCACATAGTCCTGCCCACACGCCCACACCCTATGCGTTCGCACAAGAGCCCACGCGACCGCACAACTCTCACTTCCCTCACCCACACAATCGCGGACCCACGAAGGCGATCGCATAGAAGAATCTTGTTGCCTCCCAAACGAGCGTATGCGATCGCATTCAATTCCCCGCGATCACATAGGAGAAAACCAGTCCTGCAAAACACCAGCAAAAACTGCCACTTCCCAACTTCCGAACTTGGTCCGTTCACCTCCCGAAACACACCCGAGGCCCCCGGGACCCCAACCAAACATACCAACACACCCCATAACCTCATTCAAACTTAGCCGAGCCTTCGAAACACCAAAAATAACGCAAAACACCAAAATCACATCAAATTCAAGCCTATGAACTTTGAGATTCCTAAACTGATTGAACTGAAAATTTGCATACATATCCAAAATGACATTACGAACCTGCTCCAACTTCCGAAATTCCATTCCGACCCCGATAGCCTATTTTTCACTGCCGACCGAAAATCGCCAAAAACTAACTTTCGCCAATTCAAGCCTAATTCTACACTGGACATCAAAACCTTATTCCGAACACACTCCTAAGTCCAAATCACCTAACGAAGCTATCTGAGCCATAAAATCCGCATTCCGAGGTCATTTACCAAGAAGTCAACTCCCAGTTGACTTTTCCAACTATAAGGCTACTTAAGGAGACTAAGTGTCTCAATTCTCACCACGACTACTCCGAACCCGAAACCACCGAGCCCGACGCATCACAAGCATACTAAGCAATGCATAACAAAGCAGAAACAGGAATAACAGGCTAACTCCACGGAGCGACCGGCTGGATCGTTACATTATTGTGCTACAAAGTGAATTAAATAAGGATATTCAATTGGAGTCTAGCATAAAGCACAATCACAATTAAACCTAAATTTAACATAATATATTAGATATTATTTTGCCCAAACTCCTAGATTTGATCAATCATCGGAGGGTAATACATCATGAATAAACTATATAAAAGAATTCCGTACAAATCATAAGTTAATATAGTTAGACAGATGCACCTTTATTAGTCCAACATGAGATTTTAATATATTGGGGAATATAGTCCGGGGGAGGTTTTGGGGATGCCAGATAGTTTAAGTAGATAACTGAAACAAAAGTAATAGTTTAGACCGATTTTAGGCTGAGTTGGATAGTCACGTGTAGTGCTATATGGCACATCTTTTAGATAACTAGGAGCGTGTACTTGACGCACTTCTAAGAATGCGACGAGAGATTTTTAATATGAAAGGCAATATAGTTCATATTGATTTTGAATATACCAAATAATTTAAGTAGAAAATTGACAAATCATGATAGTTCAGGAGATTTTAGGGTATTAACTTTTTATAAAACAATAACACTAAGTTATAACATTTCTTTAATTAAATTAAAGTTATTTCTATAAAAAAGTTGAAAGGACAAAATGGTTGACCTCGAAGGGCTTCAGCTTATTCGTCATTTCTCTCTCGATCGACACAGTGAGCAAGAATGTGGAGAAGAGCTTTCTGTATTCTGTCACAAAGACCTTTTTCTTCACAACCTGAAATCCCCAGTTTGTATTCTTTTCTCCAACCTTCAATTTTCTCCTTAAAAAGAACACAACCACCTTCTTCTACAACCCCAACAAAACCCCAAGACCAAACCCCACTAACCTTAACACAAGAACATAAATCCAATCTTGAATCTACTCTTCAAACTTCCATAAACACCAATAACACAGATGAAGCGTGGAAATCATTCAAGACTCTTTCAAATTATTCAGCTTTCCCAAGTAAGTCTCTTACCAATTCACTCATCACTCATTTGTCATCATTCAATGATACCCATAACATAAAAAGAGCATTTGCATCTGTAGTTTTCTTGTTAGAGAAGAATCAAGAATTGTTACAGCCTGAAACTGTATATGTTCTGTTAAAATCAATGAGTGATGCTAACACTATTGCCCCTGCTTTTGCATTGGTTAAGTCTATGTTCAAGAACAGATTTTTCATTCCTTTTAGTCTCTGGGGTGATGTTCTTGTCGAGATTTGTAGGAAAAATGGTAACTTTAGTGGGTTTTTACAAGTTTTCAATGAGAATTGTAGGATTGCTAGTGATGAGAAGTTGAATTTCTTGAGACCTAGTTTGGCAGCTTGTAATGCTGCACTAGAATGTTGTTGCCGTGAGCTCGAATCGATAACCGATGCAGAGAAGGTGGTGGAGACCATGTCGGTTTTGGGTGTTAGGCCTGATGAATTTAGTTTTGGGTTACTAGCTTATTTGTATGCATTGAAGGGTCTAAATGAGAAAATAGCTGAGTTAGAAGGTTTAATACGCGGATTTGGTTTCACGGATAAAGGGGTTTTTCTCAGTAGTTTGGTTAGAGGGTTTGTAAAGTGTGGTAATCTGGCGTCTGTTTCAGCAACTATTCTTCGAGATTTAAGAGAAACGGATGGACAAGGATTATGTTTTGGAGAAGGAATTTATAGTGAATTAGTAAGTGGATTTCTTCAAAACGGGAGCATAAAAGATTTAGCTACTTTGATTGGTGAAACTCAGACTTTGGAATCCCCATCAGTGATTGTTGAGAGATCTGTTGGATATGGCATTATCAATGCTTGCGTTAGTCTCGGGTTATTGGACAAGGCACACATGATATTTGATGAAATGAATGCTCAGGGGGCTTCTTTAGGTCTTGGAGTCTACGTGCCAATATTGAAGGCATATTGCAAAGAGCAAAAAACAGCTGAAGCTGCTCAATTGGTGACAGACATTAGCAGTTTAGGTCTCCAATTAGATGTTGCTACCTATGATGCTCTAATTGAAGCGTCAATGTCATGCCAAGATTTTCAGTCTGCATTTTCTATTTTTAGGGACATGAGAGAAGCAAGAATACCTGACTTGCAAGGGAGTTACTTGACTATCATGACTGGTTTAACAGAAAGCCATCGACCTGAGCTCATGGCTGCTTTCTTAGACGAGATTGTTGAGGATCCTAGAATTGAAATTGGAACACATGATTGGAATTCCATCATTCATGCCTTCTGCAAAGCTGGACGGCTAGAAGATGCAAGGAGGACTTTCAGGAGAATGACCTTCCTTCAGTTTGAACCCAATGACCAGACATATCTTTCTCTAATAAATGGATATGTGACAGCGGAGAAGTATTTCAATGTTTTGATGCTGTGGAACGAAGTGAAAAGGAAGATTTCGACGGAAGGGGAGAAGAAGTTTAAACTAGATAATAGCTTGGTCGACGCATTTTTGTATGCGTTGGTCAAAGGTGGCTTCTTTGATGCAGTAATGCAAGTAGTGGAGAAGTCTCAAGAGATGAAGATATTTGTTGATAAATGGAGATATAAACAAGCATTTATGGAAAAACATAAGAAGCTCAGAGTTTCAAAGTTAAGAAGGAGAAATCGCAGTAAAATGGATGCACTTATTGCTTTCAAGAATTGGGCTGGTTTGAGTGCTTGATGGGGCACATATCTGTTGCTTGCCAATATTCAACTTAACTTCAAAGGCGAACTTGGATTCTAGGGCTTCGATGCTGACACAACAAGCGGCAAATTGCTTTTCAGGAAACTTGCTTGCTAAATATTATGAGTTGCATAGCCTTTAGCAGGTGACAGAGATCAAATATGTATTATGCTTGCCAAACCATATGGAAAAGTATGATCTAACTTCCAAGAAGCAGAATTATGCTTTGGGTAAAACACCAGTCTAGTCGAGCTAAATGCTGCAGAAGCACTGTACTCCAACCTGGCTGTGATCAACATACTCTAGAAGGTGCTATATCATGGAACCTTTCTTCTTAGTTGTAACTCACTTGTATAAGACTTTGCATTACTCTCAGCTGGAGAAGTTGGCATGGCGAGACAAGAAGCAGTGAAAGAAAGTACCCAGGTGCTTGTAGAAAAGTGCAACAAATTATTTAATATACTTACAGATGCATAACACTCTTGGTTGGTTAGTTAATCACCAACAGCTCCTTTTAATGCTGCTATTGGCCAAAATGTGTAGTCAAATTTTGTTGTTTCAGCTCTTGAATAGGTGTCGCAGATCGAGGAGCTTCTTTTTCTAGTACAATTGTAAGAATCCCTTTCTCTCTAGTGCAATAAAATGTCATAAAGTGTGTGTTTTTCTTATAAAACATATCCTAAAGTTTGTTTTTCCCCTTCCAGGAACTTGTCTGCTATTAAAATTGTTTGATGATATGGATGCCCTTGTGTTAAGCTGTTTTCTTAGGATTCCAAGATAGCAAAGCGGGGGATCAATCATGTTCTATGTATGGACATTGGGCATGATTTTCTTTAGTTGCATTGGCTGTTGCTGTACTTGTGTCCAAAAGGGAAAAGTTACTGAAAATTCAACTTTTGGTTCTTTGTTAGCATGACTGTTAAGAGCTATTATTGATTTCTGTGTTTGTTTTGCGTACGAATGTAGGTAGGAAGTAATTGATGTTCATCTTCAATCTAGTTATGCTGATTGCTATGATTTAATTGTCGTGCTTGAACAGCCTTCTTCCTGTAGAAATGATTTTTAGCTACCATAATTGAGTAGTGGTATTTGAATTTTGTTTTCAATTTTGCTGCCTCTTCATAAGAATCTGAGTGTTTGATGACTTTTTAGAAGACGAACTTGTCAGAAATAACTCTTCTAACGGAGGAGCTTCAGAAATGCACTTAACCTACGAAATTTAAGTAGCAACGTGTCGTGTTATAACTTTTAATGCTCTCTAGTAATCAGCCATGGGAGTAGATATTGTTCCTGTTGTCTGGAAATGTAGTCTCAATAACTGCAATCATCCAATAAATTAATATTCTTTTGGGAGGAAAAATTACAAATTCTTAGAAGTTCCAACTTATAAGTATCTGGGCATACAACGCGATTCAAACAAATTAATCATTATGATTAGTGATTGTTGGACAATCCTATTAGATAGCAGTCCCTTTAAAATCCTATTAGCTAGCTTTCTTTATCGAGTTGATACTGTGAATCCAAGAAACTTTCTGTGGTTTTCTGTAGTTTAGGCGAGTTCGTTTGCTTGCATTTTAAAGATTGTCAAATTGTTAAGCAGCCGTTATTGGTTAATATCCAAATTGTTGCCGGTGTCTCTCTTTCTGACCAAAGTGTTTCTATTGATGAAAAGAAAAGAAGTAATTAGTAGAAAGAAAAGTTGTCAAAAGGGAGATGATTCATTAGTGCCTGTTTTTTCTTTGATGAAATAAGTGATATATCATTAACAAGTATCAAGAAGATGCAAAGATTACAAAAGAGAGAAATTCTCATCTCAATAAAAGAC
Source organism: Nicotiana paniculata (assembly GCA_005239505.1). NCBI lineage: Eukaryota > Viridiplantae > Streptophyta > Magnoliopsida > Solanales > Solanaceae > Nicotiana > Nicotiana paniculata. Next base: position 26,327 of record ML313362.1, read on the forward strand.
AAAAAAGAAACTATCACAAAAGTAGTGAGCTGATGAATTCCAGAAAAGTGTCAATAGTAAATACAGGAGTGTGGTTAACCCAGTAAAAAGATTAACCAAACATATGGCCTTGAGAGTAAGGGTGGGAGTTGAGATTCCATCAAAACATCGTTGGTTCCTTTTTGTCCATATGCACCACAAAATGCAAGCAGGAACCATTGCCCCGATCCTTCAGATGACTTTCCCAACTTTCCAAGAGTACCAGTTCTCCAAGGCCTCTCTGATATTGCTTGGCATAGACCATTGCAGCCCAAAAAGGGACAAAAACATATTCTAAATGTCGACTGCAACTGGGTAATGAAGAAATAAGTGATTAATAGATTCTAGATTGCTATGGCACATGTGACATTTGTTTGCTAGTTGAAAGCTCCTCCTGATTAGGTTATCCTGAGTTAAACAAGCACCATTTAGGGTGATTCAGCTGAAGCATATGACTTTTGGCGGCTATTTGGTTTTCCAGATTAGCTTTCAAGGCCATTGGCCAGTCAGGTCCTTGTTTGAGCTCAATAGAAGATAGCTTTCCTTGACCGAGTAAGCAACTTCCGTGCTATTGCCCCATTTGAGCATGTCCCTCCTTTGGTTTGAAATTAGGGTGTCCTGGATGTTAGCAATGAGTGAAAAATATTCTTCCAACTCTTAATCATTTAGATTTCTTCGTAAAATCAGGTTCCAAGAGTAGTCCTCCCTGTTTTGGGCTATAGTGGAGTCTTGATTACTTGCAATCATGAATAGACTGGGGTAGGCATCCTTCAGAAAAGTGGTTCCCAGCCATTTGTCCCTCCAGAATTGTATGTGTGCCCCATCCCCAACCTGTAAGGAAGTGTTCTCGGAGAATTCTTCCCATAAGTTCCTGATTCCTTTCCATAACTCTGTTCCATGAGATGATCTGGTTGTATTAGTGCACCAATGACTGGAAAACTCATGCTTTGCTTGAATGACCTTCTTCCAAAACCCAGCTTCTTCCTGATTGTACCTCCAATGCCGTTTCATTAACAAACATTTGTTGTGTAGTGTTGAATCCTACCTAAGCCTCCTAAAGTTTTGGGAAGGGTTACTTTTGGCCATTTGACTAAGTGAAACTTGTGATCTTTGCTGCATCCTTCCCATAAAATTGTTCTTCTGATCTTGTCAAGTTGTTTCTGTACTTTGCCTGGTATTGGAAAAAGTGACATGAAGTATATAGGAATGCTATCCAGGACATTGTTAATGAGAGTTAGTCTACCTCTCAAAGACAGATACTGTTGCTTCCAAGAGGCTAATCTTTTCTCAAAATTTTCAATGATCACGTTCCAGATCTCTGTTGACATGTGCCTGGCACCCAATGGTAGGCCTAGATAAGTTGTTGGGAAAACACCAGTGTTGCAGAACATAATACCAGCCATCTCCTCCAGTTCAACAACCACATTAACATGGTAGATAATGCTCCTGGACATGTTGATGTGTAACCCTGGCATAGCTTCAAAGAGCATGAGAGTGAAGTTTAAGTATTGAACCTGAGATTTCTCTGCACCATAGAAAATGAGAGTGTCATCGGCAAGCAGTTGGTGTGATACATTGACTAGGGAGCCTGGAGCTCTGCCCACATTGAAACCTTCTATCCATTGCAACGGCTTGACCTTTTCAAGCATTTATTAAGTCCCTCCATTGCCAGTATGAAGAGAAAAGGGGATAAGGGATCCCCTTGCCCTATTCCTCTCTCAGGAGAGAAAAAACCTACAGGGCTCCTGTTGACCAAGATAGAATACTTCACAGTTGAGAAGCTGTACTTGATCCATTTGATCCGTTTCACCCCAAATCCCATTTGCCGAAGAATTGAGACAAGGAACTTCCAGTTGAGTTTGTCAAAGGCTTTCTCTATGTCCAGCTTGAATAGAAGTTCAGGAACACCATTTTTTTGCCTCCAATCCAACACTTCATTGGCAATAAAAGCTGCATCAGTGATCTGCCTGCCTTTGATGAAGGCATTTTGATAGCCTGAAACTAATTTTCCAATCACTTTCTTAAGCCTTTTTAAGAACTTTTGCTAAGATCTTGTAGACACTAACTATGAGACTAATTGGCTTGAAGTCTTTGAGCTCAATTGCACCTTTTCTCTTAGGGACAAGAGCAATGAAGGATGCATTAAAGGATTTAACCATATGGCAATTGGCATGGAAGTGACTAAGAGCTCCCATTATGTCATGCTTTAAGGTGTCCCAACACTTCTGGTAAAGCGCCATAGTGAAGCCATTAGGACCAGGGCTTTTATCAGGTGCACAAGAATTGATGGCATATAGAACTTCCTCCTCTTCAAAATCACGTTCTAATTCTTCTTTCTCAACAGAGCTCAGAAAACCTAGACCTTCAAAGTAGGCAGTAGGCCTCCAATCCTTATTTTCAGTGAAAAGTTCTTGGTAGAAATAAAGAATCGCCTCCTTCACCTATTCTTTGTCTTCAATGATGTCCTCACCTACCTGTAACCTATCGATCTAGTTGTACCTTCTATTAGAATTAGCTATTTTTTGAAAGTACTTAGTGTTCCTGTCCCCCTCTCTCAACCACTAATATCTAGATTTTTGCCTCCAAGAAGTTTCTTCAATCTTAGCTAGCTGCTGGATCTCCATCTTCAACCTCATGATGTTGTTCTTTTCATCTAGAGTTTGTGCTCTCCCTTCAGTAGCCTACTCTAGCAAATGTAGTTCTCCCATTGCTTTGTTGATCCTGGTACTTAATTTTCCAAAGGCCTCCTTTGTTCCAGATAGCCAAGTCCCCTTTTAATAGTTTCAGTTTCTGCGCAAGAATAAAATCTGGGGAGCCATTAACACTATATCTTTGCCACCATTGTTTCACTAGGTCAAGGAACCCTTCCTGTTGCAACCACATATTCTCAAATTTGAAGTAAGAAGGGTGTTTGACCAGTCACCACTTTCTAGGACAATAGGCTTATGATCTGAGACCATCCTTGGCAATGTTATTTGTTTCACAGAGCCAAATTATTCATTCCCACTCTGAAGAGAGTAGAAATCTGTCAATCCTAGAGGCTTGTAACGAGTCCTCCCCCCTATGCCAAGTATAACAGGAACCCTGCAAAGGAAGGTCCACCAGTCCCATATCTTGAATGAAATCAGATAAGCTTTTCATGGCTTTTGATAAACCTACAAACATTGAACTCGCCCCCTATAACCCAACATTCATTCCAGAGACCTCTTACAACTGCCAATTCATTCCAAAGGTCCACCCTTTCCCAGTTAGTATGAGGTCCGTAAACGCCAGAGAAGCAAAATCTGAAATCTACCTGGGTGCCTTCAAACATAGCTGAGATAGTGTGTTGACCTTGATGAGAGTCAAAACATCTCCACGGTCTCCTGTCCCACATGATTAGAATGCCACCCTAGTACCACTAGCTTTAAGTTCAACCCAAGCTACCCACCTTGAACCCCATATATGCCTCACCATTGACATATAGCAATTTTCAATCTTTGTTTCTTGTAGGCATATGATGTATGACCTCTATTTTGAATAAGTGACTTAATAGTGACTCTTTTGCTCACATCATTGAGCCCCCTTATATTCCAGCTTATAATTTTTGCCTTCATTCAGAGAAGGCTTTGTGAAATCTGCTCCTGCTTGACTTACTTCCTCTATCATAATTAACTAAGTATTCCAGCTTTTTGACAATAATCTCCCCTTTTTTCTATGGAGTTTTCCGGCGCTTCCGTTCCCCTTTAATTGCTGAATTTGAGATTTACGTTTTTGCTCCATTCTTAGCACCATGTCAAATATTTTGTGCTCAAACCCTGCCTAATTAATCCCAAAAGCTTTGCAAACTTTAGACATCACGATCTTGATCCAATGCGAAGTCTCTATAACTGTTGGAGAGTGAATCATTTGTTGTTCTGCATGATTATCACCATACCACAACAATGACAGGAGAAGAAAATCCTGAACTGAGGTAACTGACCATGGAGGGTTCAGGATACAAAGATGGGAGAGTGAGGAGCGGGAGAGATTGCATGACATCTGCTTCGTCGTCAGCATCGCCTTCGTTTAAACCCATTGCTTCAGTCTCTGGAGAAGCTTTAGTTGATGAGTGTAACGAGGTGGAGGTCTTCTAATTTCCTTTAGAGTGAAATCCCACATTTAGAGGTTGTTGGGCTTTAAAATAATGGGCCGACCCAATTCTTCTCCATTCTTATTTTTGCTTGCCTTTATAGTTATTTGCAAATTTAGCCCCCTTTTGACTCTTTGCATAGTACACCTGGTCCACATACTTGGCTTTATGAGAATGGGCCTTTAACACTTGTTGGGCCAGATTGTCAACACTTGTTGGCCCAACCCCAACAACTGATGAATTTTTGGATTTCACATGCATAACTGGTGTTGTGCTTGATGAGGGTAAATCTTTGGACCGCGGGATATTAGGTTGTGCTGAAATAGCTTTTCCGGTCACGATGATGCTGGTGTGAGCATCTGCCATGATTGAAACTTCAAAGGTCCAGTCACCTACCACTAGATTTAGCTTGCTTGGAAGTTCAAAATCAGGGTTAGAGACACATATACGAGCCCAAAGGACGTGATTCCGGTTTTTTATGTCCTTATTGTATCCAATGTATCCGCCACACCGGTCGTCGATATATTTCAACGAGCTTTCTGACCAAGCATGAAGAGGAATACCGAAAGCCCTAATCCACATGTGGCTTCCATTTGGGGCTGCTGCCTCTGCTCCAATGTCCAGGGACCACCATTCAAGAGTGAACCTTCTCCCATTCCATAACCAGTCCCCAACTATGATTCTCTCTGCTTCTTGTCTAGAAGGAAGTTCAAATAGCATTTGATTGTGGGCTAGTGGGATAACGCGCAAGCCTGCTGTCAGCCTCCATCTCTTCAAGAACCAATTTTGAATGACTTCTAGGTTTGGGATCGAGCTAAAAAGATCATTGAATGTACCCACAAGGCAGCAAGAAAGATATCGATCTAGTTCCTCCGGCTTAGATTGCGTTTGAGAGTCCATTATCGGCCACTTTTGAAAGTTGGCAACTTCCATGAATGACTTTTCCGGTGATCTAAATTTCTGAAGAATTGGATTGATGGGTTCGCCCAAGAATCTGAGAATTTTCCTCGCAATGTCACTCCATCCTAAATTATAATCAGCCTCTTGGACAATGATTGTTGATTTCCTTCCTCTTCGTTATATCTCTATCCGTAAAAATCTCCCATAAATGTTGTAATTCTGATAAACTCTATGTAAGACTTCTTGTTGTAATCTGCCCCATCTTCTGTAGAGATTCCATGTTCCTCTGGATGCTAACTTTAGTACATTGCATACCCAGCGTAGGTTGTCTCATCAATCTTGATGTTGCTCGAGAAACGTTTGCTAAATTCCTTAAAATACCATCTGCTTTGACCTTCACTGATGTCTATATGTTAGAAAGATTTATCACTTGCAGTGAAGAATACTGTTTGGCCCATGTTAAGGTTTTTTCTAGTAGAAAGTAAATAACTGAGGTTAGAGGTCAGATGTGATGAAGAGAGAGGTCAGTGAAATTTGGGAGTTGTCGGAGAGGGTTCTGGAGAGAGAAGGTATCAGAGAGGTTGATTTTTTTTTTGTCGGAGAAGTTTTGGTCGGAGATTTGAAAAAGTCATCGGATTTTTGTGAAACTGGAATGGGTATGCTCGGAAAAGCCTCGCAAAGAGGCTGAAGAAGAAAGTTTGAAAAGTGGCCGGAAATGGGCCGCAGGTGCCGGCGCATAGCTGAGATATCGCCGGAAATGGGTCGTGCGTGAAGGTTGGGTTACCGGAGAACTTTACCGGGGTTTTGGTTGCGAGAAGCTTGGCTCTTGACGGGGTGTTGGAGTCCTAGGAAGTAGAAGAGAGAAGAGTCTCGGGGAAAGTGCCCGGGAGAATTTTACCTTCACATGCGTTAGATTATTGTGCTAAATCCCAACTCTAATCTCCTTTTTAGTGCCTGTTTTACCTGAGCTTCAGTAGCATACTCAGCATTTGACAGAAGTTGTGTCTGCCTATTTGAATCTATTCGTCTTGTAAGTGGGTTTGGGTCTTGGAGCGATTATTCTTAGGTTTTACTTCTTGTCTCAAATTAATGTTTGTTTATATTATTTACAAGTGGTGTATGTCTATTGAATATATGCATATGTAGGGGGCGGTACATTACGTCGAAAATGAGAAAGTTGATAGTGTTGAACAGAATCAGCAAGTTCATTGAAAGAATGATGAGTGTTTTAACTCTACAGGGAGAACTTGCTACTGCTCTTCGTGTATCTATTTCCTTTTTGGAGGAGTTGTGTACTTCAATCTTTATAGAGAAGTGTGTTCTGTTAGCATAATTACTTCAAAAAAATCTTGAAAACCAGAAATTTTATATGCAGTGTTATTATTGTTGTAATCCCATAGTATAGTTCTACTTTATAATTCAAATCTGTCACAAAACCCACTTTCATATGTGTTGACACAAATCTTGATTTCATTGTTTCACCTTATGTAACTTCCCAAGATACTCTACTGCGCTGCAGATTCTCTTAGGTGACCCTAAGATCAACTGTTGTTAATCCTTACTCTCAAACTTCAAAAAGAAAAGAAAGTTTCTAATGACAAGGTGGGGATTATTTGGATGATATGGTGGCCAATTTAACCAAAATAAAGAGTTAGTAACCTACAAGTCATGAGTTCGAGCCATAGAAGCAACCACTACTGTTTGCATTAAGTAGGCTGTCTACATTACACACGTTGATTACCGTCCTTTCCCGAATTATGCGTGAATACGAAATTCTTTGCGCACATGGATGCCTTTTGATGAGTTTGGTAGCCTATTTTTTCTGAAGGCTTTAAGATTTTTTGCTGATCTCCTTTATCTGCTCAGTGCAAGAATGAATACATGTGATGCTGCCCCAAACACTAATAATGACACCCAAATAGACAACTTCCTTCGTCAGTACTCAGTTGGGTTGTCAGATTCTCCCACTTTGTGTTTCCTTTGCTACATTCACACTTTACTATCAAGGCTAAGACTTTGTGGAATTGTTGATTGATTTTGTTCTACTATTTCTCCACATATCTAAATAAATTCATTCGAGTTTAAGTTTTATGTATTAACGATTTTAAAAATACTTACACGACCAAACGTGGGTGAACCAAAGAATGGAGGAAAAAAAAAAGGTATAATGTAGGAATTAATCCCTGTTCCTCTAGGTAAATAAGTCAATATTTAATCAAGTGCATCATTTAACCTCTTTGGAGCATGACTACCAGCAAATAATATTAGATTAATTTTAGAAAATATGTACATAAATATCCAGTTTGACTGAGAGACCATGGGTTTAAGTGTCCCAGACATCATGCTATAGATCCGCCCCTGCGACCAGGTCTTAGTAACAATATACTGTTAAACTACAATGTATTCAATTTCGTTCCTGAATTGACAAAATCTTTAGGTGAAGAAATACACACCAAAGAACGATTTTTTCCCCTCTTTTTCTAAACATTATATTAAGGATATAGTCTGGGTAAGCTTGCCAAATGATTTGTCTATATTACAGATGGTTATGGGACTAATTTATAGCAAACCCGCTAAGATTAGTAGTTTCTTTGCTTTTGTTTGTGTAGTGATCACATTTTCATTTACCATACTGGGAAATTTTATCATCTCTTGTACATCTAAAATTTTCTGGTCTCAATTCCCAAACCTTACTACTAACTGATTTTTCACTGTTAACTTTTTCCATAAGAAAAAAGTGTAATTACATATTGAAAACTAGGGATTGCTTCGATCCCAATAATTAGTCAGTTTGTTACCCACTTTGAAAGCAACACATGACACATCTTTCCACATTCAACCTCTAATTAATCAGTCGCTTATCTTAATACAATTAAAACATTTAGCCTCGGTTGCTGAAAAGTGTATAATAAATTTTGTATATATATCAAAAAACATATTATCGTACAGAATGACTATACAATGTCATGTTTCTTTTCCTTTTCTTGTGTTTTAAAAAACCTTTAACATAAGGGCCACTTGTAAAATTTATCATGTAGAACTAAGTTCTTTGATGCTCTAATGAAAAAACAAATTAATCAAACTATAGATCCTATAGAAATTCCTAATTCCAGTAGCAAATTAAAAAAGTGAAAACTTGAAAACATTAAAATGGTAATTGAAGAGACATGTATATAATTTTAAGATCCAGATAGAAAAATCATAACTAGAAGAAGATTTGTAGATAAATAAAATATCTCTACAGCTTTACACTTTATTATAATAGTATGTTTTATATAATGGGGATATTAATTAATTTGAGCCGATTAGTACGAGAAAACTTTGGTAACAAGCATGCTAATTTTCTAGTAATATATCAGTGGAAAGTATTTATTTTCTAAAGTAGCATTAAAAGGAAAAGAATATTAGTAACAATATTCAACTGTCAACAAAAACTACAATTAATTAGAAACATATGGTACCACTAATTAATTGAAAAAAGAAAAATAAGAGGAAGAGAAAAAGATCAACAATAAAGAAAACCGAAAAAATTAGAAGGAGAGAGAGAAAAGGGCGAATTACAGAGGAGCTCTTCTGTCATCTCTCTCTCTTTCAAATGTCGACGAAACCCTAGTTATCTCCGTCTCTCCAACTCACTCTCTGCAAACACACACAAGACATACACTCTCTCTTTCCGGATACATTTATTTCCGATTTTAGGGTTTTTTTTCGCTTCATATACATGTACAACTGATAGATTTATAGAGAGAGAAATGTACAGGGATCGAGCTGGCGGTTCATCGAAGTCGGAGATCGTCGGTGGACCTTTGGATCGGAAACGAATTAACGATGCGTTGGATAAGCAGTTGGAGAAATCCTCACCTTCCACATCTAGAGCCTTCAAGGATAAGGCTGTTCCCTCTACCTCCGCCGGAAAATCGCATCAGCAGCATCCCGATCATCGCGCCACAAAAAACAAGTGCTCAGATGGTAACGCTTTTATTCCGTTTTGGTTGGGAAAATGTTTTTTTTGCTCATTTTCTATGTTCGCGCCACAATAAAACAAGAATTATTTTATAGTTGAATGCGTTAAATTTGCTGATAATCGGGTAATATTGTAGCTGACAATGGTATATTATTCTTTTTCTTCCTGATAATGGAATGTAGATCCGCTAGATGCTGCTTTAGCTTTAAGTCTTAAACATATATTCTTTAATTTGTCGAATGTTGTAAAATGACTGTCTTTGTGATTTTTCTACTGCTAAGCTAGAATATATTAGGCTTTAAGTTTGATGTTGTAGTGAGGGCGAGAGGTGGCTCGACAAAGTTGCTCCTGTTTATGAAACGTGAAACCTTTTTAGAGAAATGCATGGAGAAGAGTGCTCACTGTATATGCCAATCTAGCTCTAGCGGTGTAGCTGTGTAGTTTGGCGGTAAGCATTTCATGCCAGGATAATAACCCTTTTAAGTTTGATGTGGTATTCTGGTCTTTTGCCTTGTAGTTGCGGGCATCTTGAGGAGATGTGAAAATATGATATTTTTGTGATTTTAAGTTTGAATCCACTTGTGGGGAGGTGAAGAGAACATGGTAAGCATAAAACTCAGTTTGTTAATTGTTAAAGTAGATTCAAAAGTTGTTTTACGGCTCTTCAGAATCCTTTTCTTCTTATATGGATATTCTTCTTTGGCACATTTTCAAGAATTTTAGAGTGGCTAAGATGTGATTTGCATGTTTGAATACGATAGAATATGTTTGTTCTGCAAAGTGCATCGTGGAATGTGTTCAGGGAAAAAATTATCAAGTGTCAAAGAGGGAGAATGGATGGACTAGTTGTGACCATCATCTTTTGATGAAGAGTTGTGATCATCTTCTTATCCTGCGAGGTTCTTTGTGCATTATCTCAAATCGCAATCCAGCTGATCTTGGGATCTCACTTGGGTGAACAAAAAACTTCACAGGCAATAATCCTTTGTGTGGTCCGTGTTATTAGTGGCTTATGATGCTTTTGCGGTATCCAATCAGAAGCTCGGACTTTCTTACTAGGCTCCATGAGTACGTGTAGCATTGTTACACATATTTGCATCCTAATGTTTAATTGCATTTACACCAGAGAGAATGTAGTAGAGTCACAGCTGGTAGTAGAGGTCGTCAATATATTGGGTTGCAAAAACCTTTGGTCTCAGTTTGTTTCTGAAATTCTACTACTTTGAGATCAGCACTCAAGTACAATTTCTGTTGGTTAATGGTTCATGATATTGGCTTCTGACAAGCTGTAAACTAGTCTTTATATAAGATTTTTAATATTATTGTAGTGATCGCATGCTAGGTAGACCTAAAATATTTCATTTTTGCCTCTTTTGCATTTCAAACTAAGTGAGTGTACCCAATATTGTGTCGTTTGCAGATGAATCTGAAACAGACAGTGAAGAGTCTGATGTTAGTGGTTCTGATGGGGAAGATACATCATGGATTTCTTGGTTTTGTAACCTACGTGGAAATGAGTTCTTTTGTGAAGTTGATGACGAATACATTCAGGATGATTTTAATCTCTGTGGATTGAGCAGTCAAGTGCCGTATTATGACTATGCACTTGACCTTATCCTTGATGTTGAATCCTCTCATGGTAAGTATGTTTGCTTGTTTAGAGTACTTCCTACATTTCCACAAATTACAAGGAAGCTTCTTATCATCACATCTTTTCACTCGAAGGATGTGGTGGTAGCTGATCTTCTGTGGATAAAGGAAAGATGAAACTATAGGATCTGCTAATTTTGTATTTTGGCATGTGGAACTCATATTTCTTTCAACAATCTACATGATGTTGATTTTCATGTTAAGTGAATATGTACATAGCCATCGGCTCAGGTTTGTTTTGGTATTGGGGTGTGCATTTATCAATTCCGGGAGAAGATACTGAATGGTTTCTTACATCCAAGGGTGTTGCACAATGCTCAATGAAGTGAGATGGAAACCATGGGAAACAAATCTTAGTAGGGGCTAAGACGTTAGGTGAATTCTTTCCATCTGTCTAAGTTTTGATAGACAGAGTTACTCGGTACTTGTGTTGATGGGAGGTAGCAAGACCATTACCTCTTGTTTTCTAACATGTTCTCTATGCCGTCTTAGTAGATATCCCTATTTGATTTGGGCATAGTCCTGTTGACCCCTAAAATGTTGAATAAGAAGCTCCCGATCTGGGTGGTAAAGCTGCAGTGAAGGAAAAGATGGTTTTTATCTTAGTTTCGCTTCTCACCGAGGGCACACCTGCTACATATACGAAGACCTCTACTTTGAAGGTTCTCATTTGTTAAGTCCGCTTCTTTGCCACCTGCCAAATGAAGCACTCTATCTTAGGGGAGGGGCTTTATTTTTCCAGATGCACTGCAATTGTCAGTTAGTATTGGGAGTACTTGAGCTGCTGGGCATGTTAGCGCAATTTTACCGAGAATATCCGTCTGAAGTGACCTCTCCTGATCAGTGGATCAGGTTTAGGTTGAGGAGGTGAAAGATGCTCAGCTGAAGAAGCAGTGAACAAAAGCTGTCCATCTCCCAATTATTGATTTTGCTTGAGAATGATACCGACCTTGCTCTGTTCTGTAGTTCGAGTCTCCGAGATAGAAGCTTCAGGATTTTCTTCAAGTCTAAAGAGGATTGGAAGCTGGTCTCTTAACGGGGAGTGACCCAGCCGTGCATCTTGCCATCCCGAATCTGAAATGAAATGTTGGCTATAAATGATTGCTCACAAAGTGATGTATAATTGCTATAGAAATTTTAAGGAAGAATGATATGTTATTGATTAGGAATAGGAAAGTAGAAACTTAGTATTGAAAAAACTAGACAATATATCAGAGTCCTGAAGGTTCAAAGTTCAAACTGGTGGTTTAGTTTGTATGGACATAATTAATACTATATATTTGACAATCAATCAACAATCAACTATGCATCAACTCCCAAATCACATATACTTGGCCAAAAAAGAAAAATACCTAGAGAACAGCAAAATCTGAGCATGCCTCCATATATTTATTCTGTGTTTTCTTGAGGAACTTGTTATGGACAGTACAGAAATACATAGAGAAAGCAAGATTTGAAAATTCCAGACTGCGAATTACTCATGCATTACCTCTGTTGATTTCCATTTGGGAACTTGAGAATTTTATGTCTCAGATTCTACTCCTTTTCTCAAAAAATTTATCATTTTCAAATTTTTTCTATATAGATTACTCAGTCGGTATAAGTCCCCTCATTGGATGTCCTCTATTTTCTTTTTCTTTTTTTGCAGGAGANGGGGGGGGGGGTTGGCATGTAGTTGTTTTGTGTTATTGTGATTTTCAACAAATTTAGCGCCTTGAAGAAATTGATCATGTGATACCCCTGGATTATCTCTTTTATGTGATTTCACAAGCTTCCTAGAAAAAACTTGACATCTGCTTTAGGCAATAAAATCAAATTCCAAGCTTCTTTCCCCTGCTTTCACAATACTCTTGTTTTTCCGATTTGGAAATAAGTACCACTTTGCTTTCTGAAGTACATATCGTCTATCTTATGAGTTATGACACCGAATATGTATTATGCTCTCAAAATGGAGCTTCTTGTCTTTTTCATGTTTGGAGAATCGCAACTTTGTAACTGTTTCCTGCTTTGACTAGGTGATATGTTCACTGAGGAGCAGAATGAATTGGTTGAGTCAGCGGCAGAGATGTTGTATGGTTTGATCCATGTGCGGTATATTTTGACTAGCAAGGGAATGGCTGCAATGGTAATCTCTTATGCTTGACTATTTCTGTGCTTCTGTGTTGTCTGCTTTCATTTTATTCACTTTTCCATGATGTAAATTTGGTGAAAACTCTTTTTCAGTTAGAGAAGTACAAGAACTACGACTTTGGGAGATGTCCGCGAGTTTATTGCTGTGGACAGCCTTGCCTTCCAGTTGGTCAGTCAGATATTCCGAGATCAAGTACAGTAAAAATATACTGCCCCAAATGTGAGGATATCTATTACCCCCGGTCGAAGTACCAAGGCAGTATCCTTTTGTAGCTATCACTTTTTGAAGCTCCTCTTTGTTGATACTTTTCATCTCTAGTCATTTATGCATTTATTTTGATTTCTCTGATGCTACTCACAACCATGCTAAGTTTTTAGCTGGGTGTAGTTTTGTTCCTAAGCTTCCGTTCTTGTGGTTATGCTTGTTCTTAAATGTTAAATTGCACGGGAACTTGATTGTTATGCTTTTCTATGGTAGCTTGCTCATTAATCTTGAATAGTAGCCGTACTTTGCCATGTATATAGCATTTCTGTCATCTATTATGATCTCCTTAACGGCCAAAGATATCGATGGAGCTTACTTTGGAACAACGTTTCCACACCTCTTTTTGATGACTTATGGACACCTCAAGCCACAAAAACCAATACAAAATTATGTTCCGAGGGTATTTGGTTTCAAACTCCACAGGACTTGACAGTGAAGTCCGTTGTGATATTGTGAAGATATTACATTTTTCTGCCACTATCAGTTTCTTACTTGGCTGTGAAGTACAATTCATCACGGCAGATCCCAGGTAAAACAGGAGTTCTAGATATGACAAACTTGATTCATTGATCAAGAAGCAACTATGGCCAATCTGTCAAGTGAAATTAGTCTTCAAAATTTCATCATGAAATACATGAGCATCTGTAAGCTTGTTTCTTTTCTAGGTAGAGAATTATTTATTCCTCCATGTAGTTCTTTGTTATTTTTATCCTTTTCTCTTGGTGTAAGCAACCGAATGCTATCATTTTCCAACAGAGGCACTCGTCTGGAGGCTAGGTTAGGGTACACTAAGGTTTTTCCTCCTTTCTGTAGGACCATTTCCAGATGTAATGTTGCATGATGGTACTAAAGGTTGTTCCAATTTGATATAATGACGATAAAAAACAAAATATAATGATAGATAAATCTGAGGCATGAAGGTACAATCCTTGAGTTTTGATCCCTGCACACTGTAATTGCATATACATTTGTAATTCTCCCTCGGGAGGCTTATTCGAATTTGATGGTCATCCCCTTTTTAAGTGATATTTGACCTTGATGCTTCGAGATATAGATATAAAGAAGGAATCTTAGTGTAGGATAAAAACACTATTAAATGATCAAGTTTTACACTCTGTTTGGATTGCTGTTACCGATCATTTTATAATGAATGATATTGTATTGTATCGTTCTATGAATACGGATAAATTGTATTCTTTGTTGTTCTTAAATAACATTTTGATGTAAGATTTGACTGTATCGTATTGTACTATAATTGATAAGTTTACTAAAATATCTTCAATTAATTTAAATATTTAATTTATCAAGAATTATGCATAAAAATAATTTAAGAAAACTCCTTTCTAATCTTATATATAAAGTAAGCACTTAAATTTGCAACTTCTATCGAAGTTAGTGAAACAAGTTAATAATATTAAAAATAATAATAAGTACACTACATTCATAATTAGATTATAATAATAATAAAATAAAAAACAAAAATTTAAGTACCTCCATTCAAAATTTAGATCATAAGTAATAAACATGATATATAATCCATAACTTAAAGTATATAATATTTTCTGAATCACTTTTTTTGAACTTTTGGGGTTATATTTTTTGTTCACTAATTAATGGGGGATCTCATGTTAAGGATTTTTGTTTGTAAATTTGAATAGTTTATAACTTTTCCCGCAATAGTGTTTAACAACATTGTACCTTATGAATGAGTAATTAAATTACTTAGTTATATATATTTGGGTATATATTGCTTGGTGAATCATATTAGCGAACCATACTGATCAACAAGTACTTATATTATATAAATAAGAATCTCCAAAATAATCATGCATATTCAGCATAATAGGAGGTTAATTACTTAACAACTAGATTTAGTTGCAATACAATAGGAGAATTAAACAAATAGTAACTGACAAAAAAATAAGAAAAGAAATACCTCTAACTTAACAAGAGCAAAAATATGAAGAAAAAAATTAACTATTATTAGAATAAAAATATAATAAAGAACGACGATAAAAGCAGAACAAATATAAGTTATAACACTTTACACACTTGAAAGAACCAATATTATACGGCTAATTGGAGATAAAGTAACTAGAATTGGGATTAAAAATCAAAGTAAAAGAAAGAATGAAACAAAAGGAAGGCAAAAACTTTACCTGACGTTGGAGTTGGAAGCGGGAGAAGGAAAAAAGAGACGAAGACGTAGGTTATAGGTTGGAGTTAAAATTAAAAAAAAAGGTAAAAAGTAAAAATGGAGTTATAAATTAATAAGTTAAGGCATAATTGGAAAGAAAAATAGAAAACAATCTCACCACACTAAATCGGTCATTTTAAGAAAATGAAACTTTTTCTGGAATAATGAATTTAACAATACAATACAATCAATTTTAATTAAACAATCAAAACAAATATTGTTTTGGGATAACAATATCTATTCCTAAACTATAAGTGGGGATAACCGGGCAGCTCATGGTCAACATGTCTGCCTGGCATAAGGACATTTTTGAAATTTCACAATTTATATGCTTTCAAGATATTGCACTTGCTAGCTTTATTACTTGTACACTTGATAAGTTTGTTGCAGGTGTAGGGTCCACCTCAAAACAAGCATTTGGGTTAATTTGAGAACTGATGTATTAGATGATGGTCAAATTGATGAAAACCAAAACCCCTATAAGCATATTTGTTTGTTTTGTTCATCTTAGCCTCTCTACTCACACAAGATAGGAGTAACATCTGCTGCATGACGGCACTATCGTTTCCAGACCTCACTTGTAGAATATACACTAAATAAAAATTTTGTTGTTATTGTTGTTGTTCATCTTAGCTTCCTCCGGGAGTTTCATAAAAAATGCTGAATTGGTGCCTTTCTTCGCTAAATCCATTATTTTGTCCTGCTTTGTACATGTTAGAAGCGTAAAATAACTTGCAAAAGCAAGAGTAACAGAGTACTAATGATGATTATTGGGCTACATAATATTACTAGGCAGTGGCGGAGGTAGAATTTCTGCTAAAGGGTTAAAAAAGAAAAAAAATTAAAAAAGATTATAATTAGTTGGAATTGAAAAAATGACTTTACAAAGGTTTTGAACCTCATTGACCACTAAGCTATGCTTTTGGGTTGTGTCAGGGTGATTCAAAACATAATATATAGATGTAAAAATCAGATTTTGCCTTATATATAATGTAATTTTTCGGTGAAGGGGTTCGGGTGAACTCCTTCCGCCCTTTTAAATCCGTCCCTGCTACTTGGACCTATATTTTTCCAATGAATTTTTTTTCACATATATACGCATTTTTAAACTTTTTTATTCGGTTTAGTTAAGTTTTCCTGTTTACATAAAGTAATTAAAGTTTTCCACAAAATATACACAGAAGTAATTGGAATTTAATTTTTTGTTAGAATTCGATAAAAGCTAATTTATTCTATTTTTCGTATAGAATTCGGTAAAAAAGCTACAATTTATATACAATGTGTACACAATTATGTTGGTTGAATATATTTTGTATGTTGTTTATGTCTTCTTTCTTCGAGTTTCACTTTGAAATTCCAACAAAATCAGCTCGAATCATCACTGAATTCTCTCAAAATTGAGATATAAACTCCAAAGAATATCCCCAATCATTTACAACAATACCTAATCCAAACAAATAATATATTATAAAATTTAATTTTTGAATTCAAAGCTTCAAAGTTTTTTAAGTTGGCTAAGAAAGAGGTAAAGCTAGCAGTTACGGCGCCCAAGACTGCAACTTTTAGTCGTTTGTATGAGGAACTCGAGGGCCGAGGTGGGGATAAGAGGTTATTCAGGTTAGCCAAGGCGCGAGAAAGGAAGGCGCGTGACTTGGACCAAATGAAGTGCATCAAGGACGAAGAAGGTAGAGTTTTGTTGGATGAGGGGCTTATCCGTCGGAGATGGCAGACCTACTTCCATAGTCTCTTGAACGAGAAGGGGGACAAGAGCATTGTACTGGGTGATTTGGAACTCTTCGAGAGTCGTTGTGACTTTGGGTATTGCAGGTGGATTAGAGTTGATGAAGTTGAGGGGGCTATGCGTAAGATGAGCAGGGGTAAAGCGGCTGGGCCAGATGAAGAAGATGCCCGAAGAGTGGAGGTGGAGCACGATGGTTCCTGTATACAAGAACAAGGGTGATACCCAAAATTGCAATAACTATCAGTGTATCAAGTTGCTTAGCCATATTATGAAAGTCTGGGAGAGAGTGGTAGAGCTAAGGGTGAGGAGGAGTGTGTTTATTTCCAAGAACCAGTTTGGATTTATGTTGGGGCTTTCGACTATAAAATTCATCCACCTTGTTAGAAGATTGATGGAGCAGTATACGGAGAGAAAGAAAGACTTACATATGGTACTCATCGACTTAGAAAAAGAGTACGATAAAGTTGCGATGGAGGTTTTGTGGAGATGTTTGGAGGCTATAGGTGTACCGGTTGATTAAGGAAATGTATGATGGAGTAAAGACCCGAGTGAGGACGGTGAGTGGGGCCTCGAATCATTTTTCGGTTATGATGGGGTTGCATCAGGGGTCGGCACTCAGCCCTTTTTTGTTTGCTCTGGTGATGGACGTACTGACGCGCAACCTCCAAGGGGAAATGTCGTTGTACATGCTATTTGCACATGATATTGTATTGATTGACCAGACGCGAGACAATGTGAACGCGCAATTAGAGGTATGGAGGCAAACCCTGGAATCTAAAGGTTTCAAGTTGAGCAGGACCAAGACAGAATACTTGGAGTGTAAGTTCACTGGTGAAACTCAAGGAGGGGAAGGGGGGGGGGGGNAGACTCGCTGGTCATCCCTAGGGGAGTTTTAAGTACCTTGAGTCTATTATTCAGGGGATGAGGAGATTGACGAAGATGTCACCCATCGTATTGGGGTCGGATGGATGAAATGGAAACTCGCTTCCGGTATTTTGTGACACAAGATAGTACCACCGAAGCTTAAGGGTAAGTTCGACAGAGTGGCGGCCAGACCAACGATGTTATATGGAGCTGAGTGTAGGCCAGTCAAGATCGCTCATGTATAGAAGGCGCAGGTAACATCGATGAGGATGTTGAGATGGATGTGCGAGCAAACCAGGTTAGATAGATTATAAATGAGGTTATTCGCAACAAGATTGGTGTAGCCTATTGAGGAAATGCGGGAAACGTGACTTAGGTGGCTCGGTCATGTGAGGAGGAGAAGTACAGACGTCCCGGTGAGGAGGTTGACATTGGAGGGACTACAGAGAGGTAGAGGTAGGCCAAAGAAGATGAGGGGAGAGGTGATTAGGCAAAACATAGTGCAGCTTCAGCTGATCGAGGACATGACCCTTGATAGGATGGTATGGAGGTCGAAGATTAGGGTAGAGAGTAAGTAGTCTAGAATGTTCAAAAAGTAGTATCGACACATAGTCTCGCTTTCTGATGATAGTTGGTTTTTATGACTATCAATTGTTTTCTTTCATTGTGATCACATTACTATCTTGTTGTTTTTATTATATACTTTTATATGACTTTTTGGTACTGTCTCTTATTGTCTATATTTTCATTAATGTGGTGCTTATGCTTTCCTGAGTTGAGAGCCTATTGGAAACAGCATTATCCTCACAAGGTAGGAGTAAGGTACACATTACCCTCCCCAAGCTCCACGGTGTGGGATAATATTGGGTATGTTGTTGTTGTCAACGGAGATTAATAATTGTTATTTTGTTACTATTTTAAAATAACTAACCCAGTAGATTCTTCTTTCTGTATCAAAACGAAAAGAGAGGACATTAGCAGAAAAGAAGTTTCCATTTTCAAAAGTGATTTTGATGAAAAAGCTGAAGGATTGAAGTAATAATATAAAATTTCTGTGATGATGTCAACGGAAATAGTAAGAAATTCAAGCATATGAGTTGTAGTGGATACTGAATCGAAATAGGCTACTGTCTTCATCAACTTTAATAATACAAACATCTGATAAAATGTTTTTCTGTGTCGTCATCATCGCCCGATGAATTAAGAAATTCTTGTATGATCCCATGTCTGGAGAATTGTGTGGATCGTTAATGAAGTTGGATACAAGGAAAAAGATGGAGAGAAAACGAGTAAAATTGGAGTCTAATACATTATTTTGTATATAAATAGTAAATTTTATATGCTAGAGAGTCCAGTTTAGTGTATGTTAGTATCATTTAGAATCGTAGGACTTGCCAAGAAAAAGAGTCTAAGGCCTCGTTTGTTTGGCACTTAATGGAAGTCTGAATCTTAATCATTCAAACCTCAGATATTAAGTGTATTTATTTTTAAAGTTTGAATCTTAATTATTCAGATAATAATCATTAAATGTGCTTGTTTTTTTTACTTCACAACCACTTAATGAGTCTGAATAGGTCGGTATAATTAAGATCCATAATAAATATTTAATTTTATTAAGATGCTATCATCCATATTCATTATTAAATGCCGCTACCGCCTACCATTATCAACTACCACCATGCCTTCCACCATCACCATACTCAACCACCACCACACCATCATCATCCTCAATCATAGTTGTCACCATTATCGACTATCATCACCCGCCATCCTCACCACTCTCACCACCACCATTCTCAACCGCAATCAATACTCATCCACCTCAACTACTACAACTAACCATCTCATCACCATCAACAACCACAGTCGGCATTGCCTATCATTACAACTTACTATCACCCACCACCACCTTCCTCAATCACAACTACCACCACCACCCTCCATTATTAACTATTACCATTCACCACCACCATCCTCAATCATAATCATCACCACTAGCTACTATGCTGAATCACCACCATCAACCAAAAACTACCACCAACCACCGCCTCTAGTCGGCATTCACCCGTTAGCCATCATACCAAAAACTATTATATTTTAAAAAATTATATATTTTATTGATAGAATATTAGATTAATTAGTATTTCATTTGAATTTTATGTTTATTAATTTTCAAATAAAGATAAGTTTTATACATTCAGGTGTTAAAAATTAAACAGTTTTAATCAATCAGTATTTAAATCTTAATACACATCTTGATATTCAGATATATATTTAGATTCAAATATTTTAATCTTAATACACATCTTAATATTCAAACGTGTATTCAGATTCAGACGTCTTGTTTAAAAAAAACAAATGAGGCCTTACTCCAACTTATTTGCTAGTAAAGTAGTAGGGATGCCTATAGTAAATCAAATTGCAGCTGTTTACACACTTAACCTGCTCCATTGAGAAAGAAGATTGAAGTCAGGCCAAGTGGTCAAAATTTCCGTTGATTTCATTCCTGTCATTTTCCTTCTTTACTTTTGTCCTGTTTTATTTGCATTGGCTAACGTCTTGAAACGCTAAAAACAATTTACACAAAGCTTATAGGGTTGACCATCTCGTGAAGGCCTTATTTGGGTGTCAAGCTCCTCCTACCACATTATTTGTTTTATATATTATTGAACAGGAACCAGATCATATATTTGCATCCTTTGGACCGTTCGTTATATGCATTGTTAGTATATATATATATATATATTTTTTATTCTATCAGTATAATTAGACCTATTATAATAAGTTATTTGCATTTGGTTGTAGATTATCAATCAGTACTTATTTAATAAAGTTGTTTGAAATTACCGTTTATATGTACCAACTAATAATGCATATAATCTTGTATGCATAGAAAACTTAAACTTGTTGGAGTTAGGGGTGTACATGGTCGAGTTGGTTCGTTTCTTTATCAAAACCAAACCAACTATAATTTTTCAAATACTATTTTCATTTGAAAAATAATTCATTTTCTTTTTTGGAATTTTACCATTCTTATGTCCAAACGCCCCGTTAGTATATATTCTAATAATTCTTGATATCACCTTTTTGGGACATTAGGAATAATTATCAATTTGTTATAAAAAGAAGTCAATACTTTCATCACATGGAAATAAACTATTGACATTTTGAAAGGTGAAACAATGCTCACTTTACTTTCCGTCCAACAAACTATTCGACAACTTTATAATGCAATCCAGTTTTGTACTCCTAGACTAGAATGTTAGCATCAAATATGGAATAAAATAACTTGCAAAGGATCAAAGTCTTGAAAAGATTTTTGTACATTTTTGAAAGATTTATATACTGATAATATGTAAAAATAAAATTATTTTGTTAGTATAAGTTACTCCCCATTTATTCTACATAATTAACAATTTATGCTAATTAAATAGAGATAACCTCTGCAATTACATTTTACTTTACCTGATTTATTAGTATATATATATAATTTTTACACCACATAGGTGATAGGACTTAAATCCATCGTACTAAGCCAAAGTCAATTGCCGTTGTCGTCACGCTTGACTCTGCTCCAATGAAAAGGAAATCAAAATCCGGACAAATGGCCAAATCTTTAATGATTAAAATAGTGACTTCATTTCAGATTTTTCTATGTTGAATTCCATTTTTCCTTTTATTTTTCTTTTCAAGTTTTGATAATCTTGTGAAGGCAATATTTTCGGAGTTTCTATCTTTACATTACCTTTTTTTTTTCTTCTTAATTCATAATCCTTGTTATGCTCCCATCAATTATTTAAACAAAAACCTTATGTCTCTATTTGCATTAAATTTTCGATTTTGTAATTTTGTTCCTTGATTCTTCTTTCCGAATTGTTCTTCATGACACGAGGACTGGAGCAATATTTTTCTCGAACTTAAGATAATTTGGACCTTCTTAGGATATATCTTATCTCCATAAGAGAATATTGCGAATATTCTTGAAGTATTTGATTGTCAAAAAGTGTTTGATCACGTCTTAATCTCTTTATGAATATTTCACGAGTTTATTAAATCTTCGAGATTATTTTTATATTACTTTGTAATCGGCATGCTTCTATCTTTACATTTCCTTTTATAATTCTTGAATAATAATCTACATGGTATTTTCACATTCTTTACATTAGACCTTATATATAGGCTTCGTATTAATTTCGTCTCTAAATACAAGTCTGCTCAATACTCATACCGAGTTTGTATGAAAAGTGCGGTACACCTTGTTATATTTATTCATTTTAAAACTTATCTTTTAAGTAATCTTTAGCAATTAAAAAACTAATGGTCCATTTCGTAGAACTTTCTGTTAGTAATCCGTATTATTGTAAAATAAAATAATAAATTTTCTGTAAATACAGAAACAGTGCGAAACCTCACTAGCGCGGGCTCTAGCGCGGGATTAGCGCGGCCGCGCTAGTGGAATTTACCAGGGACAGTGAGAAACCTGACTAGCGCGATCACTAGCGCGTGCTGAGCGCGGGCGCGCTAGTCCAGGCGTCCATAGCTTTTCTATGAAAAAATAATATAAGAATAAACCGAGCCCACTGAATACACAGTGTATCCTTAAGGAAATTATTCCTCTCAAGTACCCGAGGTTTTGGAATATATCCTCCCAGGATAGAACGATTTAACTCATCGGAGTGTTGGTACAAAAACGTTGGTGAACAACGAACCACTCGAAGGCTGTAAAACACACTGGAATATTTTGTGCAGAAGAAGAAGAAGAAGATCAGAAAATTTAGTAAGTAAAAATTCTGGGATTCAAGGTACATTTATAGCCAATTCCGTACTGTTTCTGAAAAGGTTTTGCAACCTTTCAGAACAGCCATAGCTGTTGGAACAAGTGTGAATCCTTTCAGAATAGCCATAGCTGTTTTGAACAGGTATGAATATTGCGGGAAATACAAAAACGGATTTAAATAATCCGGGAAAGAAAACGGGTCGGACCGGACCGGTTCGTGGGTCGCGGGTCATTCCAGATTTGAAACTTTTTCATTAATTAATTAAATAATTTGAAAAGAATTTTGTCCAAAAAGATTAATCAATCATTGACCAAAGCCGAAGCCGAAGCCGAAGCCGAGCCGAGCGAGCGAGCGACGGCGTGAGGCTTGCCTTCTTCTCAACTCTTTAAGAGCTAGAAGAAGAGCTTCTTTATATATACACATAGATTTTCTTTCCTTCTTCCAAAGAGGGACAGAGTGCACTAATTTAAAATTTCACTTCCCTCCATTTTTTTTCCCACCATTTTCTATTCACTCTCTTTAAGCTACAACAAGATTAAAATTAAGCTACACTAAGCTTAAAGACCAACAATCTCCCACATGAATGGGGAATGGCTATAAAATAAAGGAATGCACGGACGTGTGTATGTTTTACATGCAAGAATTAATTGCATCTGGATAAGTAGGTTTCCCTTTGAACTTTCCGTAGTGAACTTATATCGGATATATTCGGTCAATCGATAGATTTGATATCTTTGAACCGTCGACCTTTATTGTATACCTAGACAACATAAGTCACACAATCAATCCTTAACCATCTATGGTTCTCACGGTTGTGTTCGTTTCAGCCATGAACACTGTCTGGTCTCATGAGTGCTTAGAGAATGAGCCTTTACTTTCATTCCCCTTGAAGCGGCTTACACTTCCCATATAGGTAATTCCTAAACGTGTAATCCTAAAGACACACTATCTGGTCATATCCTGCCAGACTTAGCAAATCATTAAAAAGCTTTAAGCTTTATTAACTCATCAAAAAGCCTTAATGCTTTACCTTTATTTCTTAACATTATCTTCATCACGAGAATGGGTTGAGTTATTTGACAATGTTAAACCGTCATTCATAACTTTGTTTGATCTCTTTGAACCTAGCTCTTGGAATTTCCAGTCTACTAGGTAGAGTTACCACCATGATGACTTGTCCTAGGGCTTAACCCCATTCCCTTTGATGATCTTTCAACTGCCTCCCTAGATAGGCCTTTTATAAGTGAATCCGACACGTTATCTCTTGACTTTACGTAGTCAATTTTGATAACACCACTAGAGAGTAGTTGTCTAACGGTATTATGTATTCGTCCTATATGACGAGATTTTCCGTTATACATAACGCTCCCTGCCCTTCCTATTGCCACTTGACTATCACAATGTATACAAATAGGTGCCAAAGGTTTGGGCCAAAATGGAATATCTTCCAAGAAATTCCGGAGCCATTCAGCTTCTTCACCGGCCTTATCTAAAGCTATGAATTCAGATTCCATTGTAGAACGGGCGATGCACGTTTGTTTGGATGATTTCCAAGACACTGCTCCACCCCCAATTGTGAAAACATATCCACTCGTGGATTTAACTTCAGATGATCCGGTGATCCAATTTGCATCACTATATCCCTCGATCACGGAGGGATATTTGTTATAATGCAAAGCATAGTTTTGGGTATGTTTCAGATACCCCAAAACTCGTTTCATTGCCATCCAATGTATTTGATTGGGATTACTTGTAAATCAACTCAGTTTGCTAATAGCACATGCTATATTTGGTCGCGTATAATTCATTATATACATCAAACTTCTCAATACTCTTGCATAGTCCAGTTGTGAGTCACTTTCACCTTCATTCTTTTGAAGTGCATAACTCACGTCAATTGGAGTCTTGGCAATTTTGAAATCCAAATACTTGAACTTGTCAAGTACCTTTTCAATGTAGTGAGACTGTGATAATGCTAGACCTTGTGGAGTTTTGTGAATTCTGATTCCTAAGATCACATCAGCAACTCCTAAGTCTTTCATGTCGAATTTGCTAGCCAACATGTGCTTTGTAGCATTTATATCTGACATGTTTTTGATCATTATCAACATGTCATCAACATATAAACAACCAATGACTTCATGACCTGGAGTGTTTTTAATGTAAACACATTTGTCGCACTCGTTGATTTTAAACCCACTTGCCAACATTGTTTGATCAAATTTGGCATGCCATTGTTTGGGTGCTTGTTTAAGTCCATAAAGCGACTTAACAAGTTTGCACACTTTCTTTTCTTTACCAGGAACCACAAAACCCTCAGGTTGTTCCATGTAAATCTCTTCCTCCAATTCTCCATTTAAGAAAGTTGTTTTAACATCCATTTGATGGATTTCAAAACCATACACAGCCGCTAATGCCACTAACATCCTAATAGATGTTATCCTCGTTACTGGTGAGTAAGTGTCAAAGTAATCAAGGCCTTCTTTTTGTCTATAACCTTTGACAACAAGTCTTGCCTTATATTTGTCAATAGTGCCATCAGCTCTCATTTTCCGTTTAAAGATCCATTTCGAACCTAAAGGCTTATTTCCAGGAGGAAGATCAACCAATTCCCATGTATGGTTATCCAAAATTGATTGAATCTCACTATTGACTGCCTCTTTCCAAAATGCTGAATCAAAAGACGACATAGCTACTTTAAAAGTTTGACGATCATTTTCAAGCAAGATTGTCACAAAATATGGTCCAAAGAAGTAGATGTTCTTTGACGTTTTCTACGTCTTGGATCTTCTACACTTGGAGTATTTTCCTTTGGTTCTTCCCGAGTTCGTTTAGGTCTTTCACTTAACAACTCGCATTCAGTTTTATACGAATAAATGCTTTCAAAGAATTCAACATTATTTGATTCCATTACCGTATTAACATAAATCTCGGGATTATCGGATTTATGGACCAAAATCGACATGCTTTACTGTTTGTACCATATCCAATGAAAACACAATCTACTGTTTTTTATCCGATTTTAACCATTTTAAGTAAAGGAACTTGTACCTTTGCTAGACACCCCCACACTTTGAAATATTTCAAGTTGGGTTTGTCACACCTCTTTTTTACTACCCCCGGAAGGGGGCATAGGGGCGTTTTTCCCAATTTAAATGATAATCGAAACAAGATTATTTTATTTAAAATTCAGAATCGCCACTTGAGATAATTATATGGTGTCCCAAGTTATCGGTTTAAATCTCGAATCGAAGAAAAATTGACTTTGTTTTAAAGTCCGCGAACACAGAAATCCGGGTAAGGAATTATGTTAACCCGAGAGAAGGTGTTAGGCATTCCCGGGTTCCGTGATTTTAGCGCGATCGCTCAACTATTATTATTGGCCTATTTATCTGATTTTAAAATATTATTTGAAACCTATGTGCATTTTATTCCTTTTAAACCGCTCTTGATAATCTAATTGTTATACCACGAATTATTTGGTTACACATTGTAAATTGTGTCTCGGGAACCGTACCCACGATCCACAACGTGTTTATTTTATTAAACTTAGATTGGGGGTCGAGTCACGTCAGCGTGCACTCGAATTTAGAGTTACGTTTCTATGACTATGTCACGGGAACCATACCCATAGCCACGATAATTTATCATTAATCGCGCTTAAAGCAAGTTAAGATGTTCATGAATTAATTGACTTCCTATGTTTGGGATTTCCCATATAATTTCCCCTTTCAATCACAATAAGTAACCTTTCAAATACAAAATGGTTTACTGAAATTGCTTAATACAAAATATAACAATTCTACTTCGTTCCTTGACCTAAACTATCAAAATTTGATGTGAAACTAGAAAAGACTAAATTAACGTAAATTTGTACCAAGCCTTTACCTATAATACAAAAGCAAAATGCTACTGTAGACTCTTGCACCAACAAAACTATAAACAAACAACCAAACTATAGATGAATCAAGGAAGAATGATAAAATTTAGTGCAGATTTGAAACTTACTTATGAACTGTTTCTTTGAACATTTCCTCATCCAAAAACTTGATTACTCAATAACTTGACAAGCAGAAATGGACATGACCATGGACAAGCCCTCAGACGGAGTATCGAAACTCGTTGGCGACCTTGACAGAAACGGAAATACGATGGAAGAGATCACATCGGCTACTTCTAAAACCCGACTCAAAAGCAAAAACCAACAAACCCCGGAAATTCGAATTTCAGCAACATGGACAATAACCAGGAGGTGGTTTATGGCTGTTGTCGGCGTTCATGGTTGTTGCCGGCGTCCATGGCTGTTTGGAAAGGACTGAAGGTGCTTTGGGAAGGAGAGGTTCGCTTGGACGGAAGCTGTGGCGCCTTGGAGAGGAGGTTGGACGGTTGTTTTATGTTGATGGAGGACTGAAGGAAGTCCGACTTGTGGTCGGATTCCGGCGAGGGAGCGGTTGTTGTGGTCACCGGCGGTGGTAGGTTAGGGTTGTGGCTATGCTAGACAGAAAAATGGGGAGGGGGTCTGGTGGCGGGAGGACAGAGGTGAGAAAGATATGGTCTCTTTTTTGTGTGTAAGGTGTTAGGATGTGTGTGTGCTGATGGTGTATTAGGGTTAGGAGGAAGATAAGGGCTATATTTAGGTAATAGGGTATTGGGCCATTCATATTTGGGTTAAAATTCTACAAAATTGACTTAAAATTCACTTCAAAAATAATTATAAAAAACATAAAAATAACCCTTAATTGATTTTAATAAATTATTATATTTAAAATAAAACTAAAAATTAAAGTTGAAACTATTTTTGGTATTTTTAAAGATTATATTCAAATAAATTTGTGTGCTTAAAATAAAGTAAAAGAGTTAAAACTAGTAAAAAATGTGATATTAGGCCTAAACTAAACATTTAAACGCTAAAATGTGTGAAATCTTAGGGAGGGTCAAAAATTACATGTTTACAGTTGTCCCTCTTTGACTGGAAATACGCCGAGTTTTCAGACAAAGAACGACTAGGCAGGTTTTTTCACCCGACCCTTATTTAGAGAGACTTAAAACTAAAGAAAGAAGAATGTCACCGAGCCCTGGTATCTGAGCCGCCTACATATCCTTGACTATAAAGGAATCACGCCATGTGTAGTTCATAAGTAGGAAGAATGACGTAGGAGGATACCGAGGTGGAGAGCCGATTCAGGTTCCGTTTCGTCGAGGTTCCGGTCCGCGTCCCTGTTATTACATCAAAATCAAAAATAAAAAGACTAACTAATCTTGTCAGCTATGAGTTACAAGATTCCTATCTATAAGTCTTCTGAATCTTGATCTTGAGTCTTGAATGATCTTCATGCAGACTTTAGATTTGAACATTGACGCTTGCTAGCTGCAGGTGCTAGTTCATTCTTCTTCAGCTCTTCGGATCATGACGGGAGATGCAAAGCTCGTAACTCAGTCATGTCTTGAGCAATCCATATCTTGTCTCCGCTTCTGCATTTTGGATGCTTATTTTTCTTTTCTTCTTTTATTCTGGATTGAGACTACTTCTGTTGGTCATCTATTGTCTACTCGCATTCTTGCCGCAGCTTCAGCTACTTCTAACATGAATTGAATTCTGAAATGACTTTCCTCATTATCCAGGTGGGTTCCTGCTACTGACTTGCAACTTGAAATGACTCTGAAATGAATTCTGAAATGTCTTCCCTCATTCTCCAGGTGGGTGCCTGCAATCAAAACAACAAAACGAACAAAATTTTCTGCACTAGTTTGCACTCGGGAGATTTGTAAGTTATTAGCAGAACTGTAAACCACTTATGTTACTGATGCAATGATAAGAGTAAACTAAAGACTGGACTAGGACGTGCGTCTCCTGTGAGCAAAACCAAGAATGTTTGACTAGCAAGTGCGTCTGCTAAGAGTAAAACTTGAAAGACCCAAACTAGGAAGTGTGTCTCCTAGGAGGAAACTTCAATGACTCAAACTAGGAAGTGCGTCTCCTAGGAACTAAAATATAAGCTGAATGACCCAGACTAGGAAGTGTGTCTCCTAGGGGTGAAACTTAAATGACTCACACTAGGAAGTGCGTCTCCTAGAAATGAACTTAAATTAACCAAACTAGGAAGTACGTCTCCTAGGGATGAAATCTCAATTTAGGAAGTGCGTCTCGTAAAAAAATTATGATTTGAAGGACCCAGATTAGGAAGTGCGTCTCCTAGGGGTAAAACTTCAATGAATCAAACTAGGAAGTGCGTCTCCTAGGAACAAAAACATAACCTGAATGACCCGGACTAGGAAGTGCGTCTCCTAGGGACGAAACTTAAATGACTCACACTAGGAAGTGCATCTCCTAGAAATTAACTTAAATTAATCAAACTAGGAAGTGCTTCTCCTAGGGATGAAATCTCAATTTAGGAAGTATGTCCCCTAAAACAACATACAACTTGAAAGACCCAGACTAGGAAGTGTGTCTCCTAGGGGTGAAACTTAAATGAACCAAGCTAGGAAGCGCGTCTCCTAGGGATAAAACTCGAATGACTCAAACTAGGAAGTGTGTCTCCTAGGGATGAAACTTGAATGAACCAAGCTAGGAAGTGCGTCTCCTAGGGGTGAAATTTCAATTTAGGAAGTGCGTCTCCTAAAGTATATCCTGAAAAACCAGACTAAGAAGTGTGTCTCCTAGGGGTGAACTCAAACGACTCAAACCAGGAAGTCCATCTCCTAGGAATGAACTTAAATGACCTAAAACTAGGAAGTGCGTCTCCTAGGGGTAAAATCTCAATTTAGGAAGTGCATCTCCTAAAACAAAACCTGAAAGACTCAGACTAGGAAGTGCGTCTCCTAGGGGTGAAACTTCAATGACTCAAACTATGAAGTGCGTCTCCTAGGGGTAAAACTTCAATGACTCGAACTAGGAAGTGCGCCTCCTAGGAATGAACTTAAATGACCCAAACTAGGAAGTGTGTCTCCTAGGGGTAGATGCTCAATTTAGGAAGTGCATCTCCTAAAACAAAAATAGAACTTAAAAATCCAGACTAGGAAGTGCGTCTCCTAGGGGAGAAACTTGAATGACTCACACTAGGAAGTGCATCTCCTAGGAATGAACTTAAATTAACCAAACTAGGAAGTGCGTCTCTTAGGAATGAACTTAAATTAACCAAACTAGGAAGTGCATCTCCTAGGGATGAAATCTCAATTTAGAAAGTGCGTCTCCTAACACAAAAATATAACCTGAAAGACCCAGACTAGGAAGTGTGTCTCCTAGGGGTGAAACTTCACTGACTCCAAACTAGGACGTGCGTCTCCTAAGGATGAATTTAAATGGTCAAAGCTAGGGAGTGCGTCTCTGAAAAATTATAATATGAAAGACCCCTACTAGGAAGTGTGTCTCCTATAGGTGAAACTTCAATGAATCCGACTAGGGCGTGCGTCTCCTAGGGATGAATTTAAATGACCAAATCTAGGAAGTGCGTCCCCTACGGATAGAATCTCAATTAGGAATTGCGTCTCCTAAACAAAAATATATTTTAAAGACCCAGACTAGGAAGTGCATCTCCTAGGGGTGATGTGTGATCTTATAAATAACCTTTGTATAAGAAAAATTGACGCATTACACCTGAAGAATTCAAGCTTTAATGTGAATATAGCCTTCATCCCTGTTTCAGACAAAGAAAAACTTGTGAGTTTAAACATGATGGTTAGCTTGTGGCCTTGACCTTGAGGTCCCGTGCTCCTTCACTTGCCATGATAACTTTGATATCCACTTTGAAGACCTTGATTGTTATTGGTTAACCACTTTATCTGTCAACCCTTATCAATGAAAACACCTCTGATCAGTTCAAGCCCAATACCTTATACCCGATGTATTTCTCATGAATTGACATTTACCGAACCTTTACATTTCACATTAATCCCAAAGCACGTCGATCATTATTAAATCAATGGGCATATCGTTCTTTCCTGAATTATGCCGCTTTGATGTGCTATCCAGATGCCGCTCTGTGCAATTGGAAAACTGGTAGCAAACTTTGAAGTCATTTCTCACTTGTTCTGACCGAATGGACTCAAAAAGAGGAATTGAACAAAGCAAAAGGAACAGAGTAAGGGAAAATGGGAAAAAATGATATCAAACAAGAAAATTACAAAGTAGAAACTTATCACATGTGGACACCAACTCTAATGACCATGACATGCATTTTTGGATTGAGCAGCCTACTCTGTCAAGCAAGTCTAATGTTCCACTCTAGTTATACCTCTGTGCCGTGAAACCGGGCTTCAATGCTCTGATCGTCCTATCTGATTCACGATCCTTATTCGACTCGTAGTGCCCGAAGGGTTTTCACCATCAATCCTCTCTCATTTTGCTCTTTCTCTCAACTCAATGTCGCCGTATGGTGACCCTAAAGGTTTTCACCAATAAGACTCTCTCATTTTATCATTTTTCTCTCTTTGTGCTGAGAACAAGGTATTACCCATGATTCAAGAAAATCATACTTTCACCCACACACTTTGCTTTGGCATCCTCAAAGATTGGTCAGAAGGTCTTTCTTTGGACCGTAATGTAGGCTTTTGGACAGGGTTGAAAAGAAAGGGTGGCATGAAGGCTCAAAATAATTTAAGATAAAAAGGTTCAAAATTACAACTTTTGGAATCAGATCTTTTGGCCAAAATTAAAACTTTTGCCCCAATTTCTTGGTTTGGGGAATTCTTTTTTGATTTTTTTTCTTTTTTTCTTTTTTTGGATTTTTGTTTTAATGGGACCGAACCTCGGAGTGAGGATGTTTACGTATCCATAAAGGAATCAGGTCGAACGTAGTTCCAACCTGACCTGACTTTTGTCTTCTTTCTTTCTTTTTCTCTTTTTTTTCATTTTTTTCATTTTTTTTCTTCTTTTTTTTTTCTTTTCTCTTTTTTTTTCTTTTCCTTTATTTTTCTTCTTTTTTCTCTTTTCTTTTTCTTTTCTAGTTCCTAACTCTACTTCTGATTCCAAAATAGGGGTATGAAACAAAATAAATTAAGGCTCAAAATGGGTAGCAAAAGATAAAAGTGTTTGGGTAGCAGAATAAAATGCCTTCGTCATACCAAACTTTCAAAATGCCAAGTACAAACATGCAATTGAAAATAAGCAAAAGAAATCGTATATAGTATATATTGATGGTATCAACACAAACAAAAAGTTCCACCGGGAAATACCTTTGTCCCAATGAATGACCCTTGCCAGTCGAAGAAGATTTGACTCAACCTTATCTCGATGTGGAAGAATGCATTTCAACACTGACTGATCTCCTCAAATTTCTTGAGAGACATTTCCTTGTTGTATGCTCACATCAACCTCTCGATTTCCCCGACCAACTGCCTCAGTTCCACTCAATTTAGGCTTCAGGTTATCTCAGAATGCGTGAATCTTTATTGTTTCCTCAAATGCATCCTTTTATCATATTCAAAACTTTTTCATTGCTTCATGATTAAACTAACTTTCAAGACCAGGCTGAGAATTATGTGTGCATGTCATGTCACTAGAGTCAGCATGAAAATAACTATAAAAGGAAAAGTGACCTAAACAAAAACTTATTAGAACTAGCAGAAAACAGGAGATTGCATTAGAAAGACGGTGAAACTGGTTTTAACAAAACAAGCAAAATAGACGTGGGTTACAACCTGGAACAATCCTAGATAACACTAGACGAGTTACTACAATAAAACAAACTAGGCAAAATAAGAAGAACAAGGGTTGAGCAGCAAGACCATATCCAGATTACAACCCTGAAATAATCCGGACGACAGAAACGACTACAAAATGAACCACCAAAACTCCTTCTTGGCTAGCCAAGAAACGTAGTGTCTTTCCAATCACCAAGCTCGACATCTCAGCCATTGAGTTCCACATCAATATTACCAGAACCTCCACAAGTCTCCATCACGTTGACCTTAGCAAATAGCGTTTGGGTCCCTTTTGCCAACTCATTCTTAAGATCAACCTCTGGAACCGAGACTGATAGTGCTGAAAACTTTGCGGTAAGTGGCCCTCCAAGGGATTCAGAAGAGTTCTCATATTACTTTTCCACATAAATCATACCAACCATATGCGTCTCATTATGAATAGGTAATGGACTTTGAATAGTATCTGATGCATTTGGATTTTGCATTGTAATGTCACCTGCATCAATAAGCTTCTGGACTGCTCTTTTCAGATGCCAACACTTTTCTATGCCATGCCCCGGGGTATTAGAGCAATATGCGCACCTTTGAGAAAAATCAAAATTCTTTGGAAGGGGATTTGGCATTTTTATCTAAATCGGCTTCAACATGTCCAATTGACTCAGCCTTTGGAATAGATTGGCATATGATTCTCCAATACGAGTAAAAGACTTTTCTCTTTGCTGCTGCCTTCTCATTTTGTACTCTGGCCTTGGTTGGAACTTCTTTCGGGTAGGTGGTTGACGTGCTTATAGAGGTGGGTAAGACATTTGTGGAGGCGGTGCAAGCCGTTGTGGGTTTTGTGGGTGTGGAGCATATGGCGGTGCATTGTGGATAGAGTACTGGGAATGTGAGGTTTGACTTCGGGGATTTTGTGGAGGAAAGTAGCATTGGTGAGGGTTATATGGAGTACGAGGATTGATCACGCTCAACTATGTCTTATAAAAAGACTAAATGGGCGTTGCAAATATAATCGGGGTATTATGCCCAGAGTCGATCCCACAAGGAATTTACGTATCAATCAAGTCATTAGAATACGCAAATTTTACTCAATCAATTCTCTCAAGACTTTTAAATATAAATTGGTGATGTTTTACTAATTCTACTGACAATAATAATAACTAGCAATTACTAACAATATTTTGTAAACAATTATGATAAAGGTCTGAGGCTATGGTTTCCCCCGTCGGTGAATTTCCTTCTCTGATACTTCATATAGCTTGATTAGTCGTCTCTATAAATCATGAACACTCTATCTACCATAAATCTCTCTCAAGCAATTATGATAATTTACTAGACGCACTCTCTCAAGTTACGCTATCCAGATTGCATTACAGTTCACTTTAGATTGCACTCGATGTATCGTTATCTCTAATCCAACCTCTAAACCCTCGGTTATGAATTTCGTCTATACTCTGGGAGTGATGTTGTTCAAACAACTACCTAAATATTCACACTCTCTCAAGTAGATACATAATAAATAGCAACAGCTAATTGAGGGCTCTTCAATCAACTACAACAAGAACGTTGTTGAACAAATAGAGATTAATCAACCAATCAAAACTATATTAATATCACAATAAGTTTATCCCCCAACGGATTCCACCAAAAACCTAGATTAAGAACTTAGCTACTCATATTCATAAGAATTAATTCTAAAATAACTTGCCTAATTGAACTACAAAATAATGAATAAAAGCTATAAAAATCAATGTTTGCTTCACTGAGTAGTAATCCACAAGTTTGTCTTCACTTCAATGGATTTTCTCCCATTCTAATCCCCCCTTCAAGTTATGTTTTGGGATTTATTTATATGTTTAGGACAAACCATAAACATGTAGGAGACTTCTATTCCAACCGTGAAACACTTAAACTCTTCAAAACTCGGAATTGAATGGACATCGGGACCCAGGCTTTTGGGCTCAAACGCCCCCTTAAAGCCAGGGCAGGCCTGGCGTTAGGGGCCAAACGCCCCCCTAACGCGAGGGTCAGCCTGGCTTTAGGGGTCAAACGCCCCACTAACGCCAGGGACAGCCTGGCTTTAGGGGACAAACACCCGGCTAATGCTCGGGTGTTTCCTTTTCGACTCTTAAGCGTATTTTTGATGTATTTGCATCCATTTAGCTCG
>MDKI01097503.1:0-16817 GCA_005239505.1 Nicotiana paniculata
ATGTGGCTATTATTGTGAAATATTGTAATTATAGCCTAAAGATGCAAATATAATTATACATAAGATGTACCAAAATATTTAAAGCTTAGTATGGATATAAACGATTAAATTAGATGGTAAAATCATCATAAAAATTATTTGCGATGCAATAAATGATTATTTATATAATAAAATATGGAAATACATTAATTTAAAGTCTTTAAAAATTATGGAAAAATATGAAAAAGTGATGGTTGGTGATCATGCACTATTTTGAAAGTATACATGTATTTACAAAATATAAATGGGAAAAATTGGGTATCAAGAGCTCAAACAGTCGATCACTCATGAACGGTACAACGAACTCGAAAAAAGTATCATCTTCGATAAGTCAGACACCCACGGTTTGGTTTTCCCTCACTATGATTCTCTTGTTATCACTTTACAAATATTAGATACATGTGTGAGACGTATTATGGTGGACGATGGGAGCGACGCGTTCATTATCCCCCCTCGAGTGCTTGTACAGATGCAACTTGAGGATAAGATAGTTTCACACTGCATCACGCTAACCAGTTTTAACAATGCAGCTGAATGAACATCTGGAGAAATCACACTCCATGTCCTGGCCGACGGCGTCACCCTGGAAACTGCATTGCATATCATGGATTAGGACACGGTGTATAATGCCATAATAGGTCGACCTTGGATACACGCCATAAAGGCCATCCCCTCCATATTGTACCAGGTTATCAAATTTCCCACCCCATGGGGAGTGTTAATCATACGAGGCGAACAACGCACGTCCCGAGAATGCTATCACATCGCCCAGGACAACATATACCCCCAACAAATAAAGGGCAAAGCAAAAGAAGCATAACAATTAACAGGGTCGAGGTCGAGTAATGATGAAAGAGCGGACATCATCAAAGACCCCGAAACAATATAAGCCACGAGATCAACCATAGAATGCCTCGACCCCGTCCAACCTGATGATAACGACCACAACAAGAAAGCCTATATCGGTTGCAAGCTACAATAACCAGGTAAATTCCGTCATTTCTTAATTAATAACGCAGACTTTTTTGCCTTTTCCCATGCAGACATGCCAGGCATCCCAAAGGAGGTCGCAACGCACAAGTTGAACGTCGACCCATTCTACCCCCGGTAAGGGAAGTCCGGCAAAAATTCAATTTTGCAATAAACGATGCAGTGCGCGAGGAGGTTGAAAAGTTGCTGAAAAACGGCTCCATCAGAGAATCAAAATACCCCCAATGGGTCTCCAACGTGGTCATGGTAAAAAAGAAAAATGGGAAACGGTGGATGTGCGTAGACTTCATAGATTTAAACAAAGCATGCCCAAAGGACTCATTCCTGCTACCCTATATCGACCAGCTCATCGACGCAATAACCGCGTACGAATTGCTGAGCTTCTTAGATGCATACTCGGTCTATGACCAGATCCTCGTGGAAGAGGAGGATCAGGAGAAGACCACCTTCATCACATACCAAGGAACGTATTGCTACAGGGTGATGCCTTTCGGACTGAAAAATGCGAGGGCGACATACCAAAGGTTGGTAAGAAGAATGTTCAAGGACTAGCTCGGCAAGACCATGGAGGTATGCATAGATGATATGTTGGTCAAGTCCAAAAGGAAAGAAGATCACATCGACCACCTGAAAGAGACCTTCGACATACTCAAGCGATATGGGATGAAACTGAATCTGAGAGGTGTGCGTTCGGCATAACCTCAGGAAAGTTCATGGGCTTCATGGTATCACAAAGAGTCATTGAGGTCAATCCCGACCAAATCAAAGCCATAGAAGGAATACCAGAACACTTAACCAGCAAAAAATAGGTTTAGAAGCTTACCGGTCGCATCGCGGCCTTGTCGAGATTCATCTCACGGTCGTCTGATAGATGTCACAAGTTTTTCAGCGTGCTCAATAAGGACAACAGCCTCCTAAGGATATCCGAGTGCGTTCAAGCCTTGAAGGAGTTAAAAACCTATCTATCATCACCGATGTTGCTTGCCAAAGCAACCTAGGAACGTCTACTCGTCTACCTCATTGTATCCGAATTGGCGGTGAGTGCAGTCATGGTCTAAGAAAAAAAAGGTACGCAATCTCCCATCTGTTACATTAGAAAAACCCTAATCAACGTCGAGACAAGGTACCCCCACCTCGAAAAATTAGTCGTGGCCTTGGTCATAACTTCACGAAAGCTGAGACCCTACTTTCAGTTCCATCTGATATCGGTAGTCACAACTTTCCCCTTGAGAAGTATCTTGCATAAGCCCGAGCTATCGAAAAGACTAACTAAGTGCACCATAGAATTAAGCGAGCATGATATCACATACCAACCACAGACGACGATAAAATCACAAGTCCTAGCCAACTTTGTCGCCGACATCAGTGCAAAAATAATGCTTGAAGTCGAAAAAGAAGCCGCCCACGCTTCTCCGCAAGCACAAGATCTATGGATTTCGTACACCGATGATGCTTCCAAAGCGCCGGGGTCTGGACTGGGACTCGTTCTTGAGGTCCCGACAGGTGAAGTGATTTGCCAGTCCATAAGGTGCCCAGACATGACTAACAATGAGGCCGAGTATGAGGCCGTGATTGCAGGATTAAGGCTAGCACTCAAATACGGAGCGAGGCGAGTCATCCTACGCTGCGATTCTCAGCTCGTCCTCAACAAAGTCACCAGGACTTTCTAGATCAAAGAACAAAGGTTGACAAAATATCAGGCCAAAATCCGCAAGTTATTGCCTGAGTTTGATGAATGCCAGCTCAACCAAATCCCTTGGGCATAAAACACCGAAGCCGATGGCCTCGTCAAATTAGCGGCATCCACTAAAACCATAACCGGAGAAGGAAATGTGGCCACTCTCCTCCACTTATCGATAGATCAAATCTAGGTAAGGAATACAAATCTAACTTGGGACTGGCGCAATCATATTGTTACATACTTGCAGGACGGCGTACTCCCAGATGATAAAAAAGAAGCCAAAAAACATCGGATGCAAGCAGCCAAATACAACATCATCCAGAACGATCTGTACAAGAGGACGTACCGCGGCCCCCTAACAAAATTCTTGGGCCCGAATCAAAATCGGTGTGTCCTAGAAGAAGCCCACAAGGGCCACTGCGTGGCTCATTCCGGCAACTGAGCTCTGGTCACATGCCTCATACGAGTAAGTTACTACTGGACTACTATGAAAAAAGAGCCGCAGACTTCATAAAAAGATGCGAGCAATGCCAAAATATGCCCCAATGATCCACCAAGCAGGCGGGAAACTCCACTCGGTCACTTCCCCTTGGCCTTTCATCAAGTGAGGAATGGACATCGTCGGCCCCCTCCCCGTAAGACGAGGTAACGTACGTTTCCTTTTGGTTTTAACTGACTATTTTCTAAATGGTTAGAAACTGGAGCATTCGCTCAGATACACGAGCAGGAAGTGATTACCTTCATATGGAAGAACATTGTGTTCCGCTTCGTCTTCCCCAAAGAGATCAGCTCCGACAACGGACCCCAATTCACTAGAAAAAAGGTCACCAAATTTTTCGAAAAGTGGCATATATCAAAAGAATACTCTCCACCCATACCACACCTCGAGCAACGGGCAAGAAGAGTCCTCCAATAAATCAATACTGAACATCATGAAGAAAAAGCTCGAGGACGTAAAGGGACTTTGGCCAGAACTGCCAGAAGTGTTGTGGGCCTACCGCACAACGGCAAAGACGAGCAGTAGAATCACCCTACTCATTAGTCTCTACGTACCATAAAATTTTAAAAAATTTATATATAAAAATATACATATATGTAGGTGTAATAATAAATTTAAATAGCTACTTTTATAGTCGGTTTGGTTCGATTTTTTCGGTTATTTTTTTACTAAAACCAAAACCAAATCAAGTTTGATCAGTTTATAAAATTCAAAACCAAAACCAAACCAAACCTAAAAAGTATCATTTCTTTTTGTCGGTTTGGTTCGATTTTCAGTTTGGTTCATTTTTTCGGGTTTTTATGAACACCCCTAGCGCTTGGTATTTTGTCTACCCTTTCTTGATGCTCTTTCATTTGGTCTCGAAACATTTTGTTCTCGTTTTCAAGTTCTTCCACCTTCCTCAAAATGGTTGTGAGGGTGTCGTCACTTGCATTATTAATATTGTGAGTGATACCTGTTATGAGGGAGGGGAGGCGTGCTGCTCGGCCGTTATTGGTGCAACACAAGTCCTTGCATTTTCTCTGATCGCCTTTTGGGCGGGTTTGTCGAGGATGTTAGTCAACATATTTGTCATCCAAGACTCGAGCATTTTCTTCACTGTCGGTGGCACCTCTTCCGTGTGGACATGGAAGCTCTTTTACCATGGGACGTTGTGATACTACCATGAGGAAGGGGTGAGGCACTTCACCCGGGAGAGGCATTTGGCGTTATATCTTCACCCTCCATTTTAGAAACCTCGTTTATGGTGTTAAAGAGGTTGGTGGTGAGATCGACCACTGCCTTCATCC
Source organism: Nicotiana paniculata (assembly GCA_005239505.1). Lineage (NCBI taxonomy): Eukaryota > Viridiplantae > Streptophyta > Magnoliopsida > Solanales > Solanaceae > Nicotiana > Nicotiana paniculata. Next base: position 4,499 of record MDKI01097503.1, read on the forward strand.
TTTCTTCTCCGTTACCTGCCATGCCAGATCTGTGTGTACAAAAAAGTAAGGGGTTTTGCCCTTTTTTTTTTGCTTGTTATGCATCTAGAAGAAACTAAAATTTTAACTAGGAATTCCCCACAAACAACGCTAAATTGTTTGAACAAAAAATATAACTTTTGGTTAAACTAATTAATTTTATGTAATAACGGGTTAAGCCTAGTTAAAATAATAATATCAGATTTATAATCGATCTACGTGGATAATGTCAAATAGTGTTGAAAGAGAGTAAAATGCAATGTGCATATAATGTTTTAATATCAATAATGAAAGAGGAATATCAAGCATTGAATAACTATAAATGGCAGTGAAGTAAATAAGGAGAATGATTCGCTCAATATTGAATGAGGTGGATGATTTCTCCCTCTGACAATGATGAATGACAGACAAATATAAGAATATCGGAGCCTTTCTCAGATTTGATGGAAAATATGTAGAATAATCAACAATCGAATATCTTTAGAAAGGTAGTGTTTGTATTTATCTAGAGAGAGAGTCTACTTTATCAAAAATGTTCTTATTAGAGAATATTACATGTCTTTTACCCTATCTCTCTTTCTATTTATAGGGACATGCCCCCAATTAACCCTAAAAATACAAGTACAAAGAATATCCGACAGAATATTCTCTTAAAGATCCTATTACTAAATTAGTCGTTACTGCTTCTTCTGATATTTGACCTCGGCCATGATTGGCTGCTCGGCGATGAGTCCTATTAGTTACTAGTCGACCTTGGCCAAATTACCTTTGGTAACACCACTTCGTGTCGAGTGACCTTAGGCAGATTTTGACCCATACAGTACCTCCACTCCTAAACTAACTAAAGCGCGATTCGTTCCTATGTCCTCTACCGAAGGATGAAACTTGAGCTTCATTCCTCTCGAAACAAAAGGAGTATGGAAGATAGTAAGAAATCTGGACAAAACCTTCCTCTTGAATCTCGAACAATCAGTTATACACAAAATATTTTCTAACTAATTTTCTGAAATATATATTCACAATCTCTTTTCTTAGAAAACAAAAAGAAGAGGGAAAAAAATACATCTATACCATCTATAAGAGTAGTTAAGAGCAGCCTATTCAAGCTTAGGTTATTCTCTGATAAGTCTAATATGCCCTCAACTTGAAAGTTAATGACAAAAAGGTCGACACAGTATATCGCATAAAAATATGCGACCTGCTTTAAGAATCATTTTCCCTCCAAAAAAAAAGAAAAAAAGAAAAAAAGAAAATATGGTATCAAGTTGGGGTTCTCAATGCAAAGGATAATGTTTTTTTTTTTTGTTTTTTTTGTTTGGGGATTATGTGCAACATCTAATAAATAACTCCATTCTGTTGAAATTTGAAAACCAAATATTTTATGACGTAGTTTGACCATTTCTTAAACAAGGAGAAGCTTGCTAAGATCACAAATTCACCATCAATCATTTTAAATTATTTTTACATGTCTATTCTCTTATTAGTTGTCATATTTTTTCAAAAACAATGAAGATGTTCAAATAACTTTTTCCGTCATTCAAAATCAATGTAAATAGATTTTTTGCAGCTAAAAATATTTTTCGTTTTCAAGATTAAGCACTATCTGTCACACCCCTTTTTAACCCAAAAAATATACGTATATATTATGAATTGCCGTGAGTTAAAAGAGTTTTGCCTTTTGAACCGATAAATATGAATTATTTTATTTACAGAATCGTCACTTGAAATTTATTTTTTGGTGTTCCAAGTCACCTTTTATTTGAATTCATAGTCAAAGAAAAGTTTGACTTTATTATTATTGATATGTGAAAACAAAGTCAAGTAAGAAATTTTGTTAACCATGAAGAAGGTGTAAGGCATTCTTCTTCTTCGAGTCTTGTGGTTCTAACACGGTCGCTTTATTGACTTTAACTTGACTTGATCTAATTTTGGATAAATTATAATTTATATGATTTTCATGTTTTTCCTATGTCCGCTTTTATTGCTTGATTATTAAAATTATTAAAGAATGACTTGGATAATATTACGTTGTCATAACCACGTTACGCAAGCGAGTGCGTGATCGAAAACAAAATTAATTAACTTATCATAATTACGCCTCACAAGCGAATCCAAAATGATGGCAATCAATTATTTGTAGTACTATTGAGAAATTACTACATTTATGCTTGAGGAAATTAGTTTAGGAAATTATTAAATGCCACTATCGCGCTACGCAAGCGAATCCGCAATTAAAGCAAGAGATTAATTAAATTAGGAATTAATTAAGCTATATATTGAGATTATTAAATTAATTTATTAAGTGTTAAACATCACGTTGGACAAGCGAATCTGTGAATAAAAAGGGTTAAGCGCACCTACTAATTGTCTAACATTTAATTAATTAAGTATGATTAGATTATTTAAAAGAAAATCAGATTATTAAAAAATTTCATGAAAGTCGATTAGTTTTTTAAAAAAAAAATATTTTTTTCAAGTAAATGCATCTCTAATTTTTCAACGCAACTTTTTCCCCCTAATATCAACCAAATCTATAAAGCTTCGAAGAATAACATTTCAATGTTACCATTCATTGTGAAAAAAATAGTATAGTAGTATATATCTTTTACACTCTCATTTGCTGGGAGCTCAATAGTCAAAAGTCTCCTCTTTTGTTCTTCAATTCTACCAATAACCAAAAAAAAAAAAAAAAAAGCAACACACACACCAAACATGGAGAAAATACAGCACAAGAATCTCAGTGTAAACGGCATAAATATGCACATAGCTGAAATTGGCGAAGGTCAATCAGCAATTTTGTTTCTCCATGGATTCCCTGAGCTTTGGTATACATGGCGCCATCAATTGCTTTCTCTTTCATCCAAAGGTTACCGTGCAATAGCTCCTGACCTACGTGGCTATGGCGACACGGATGCCCCTCCTTCTCCTTCTAGTTATACGGTTTTCCATATCGTTGGTGACCTTATTGCTCTTCTTGATACTCTGCGTCTCGATCAGGTCAGAGCCGAATCTAGAATTTAAAGTCTTACTCCCGCCGTCCCAATTTATATGAAGTGTTTGAGAGCACGAAATTTGTTACTGTCCTACATCCGTGGATGAAATGGAGAGAGAGAGAGAGAGGCAGTGGATACATCGGTTAATATATAGTATTACATACTTTTGTAATTTTTGTTTAATGTGTAAACATTGTTGACATTATTAGTGTGTTTTAATCTGTTATACTAGTTTAGTTACCATAGTTGTTATGTTGCCAATTCATACTTAGCATAGAGATTTACCTGTAATTAAGAGACCTGATGTATAAATATTTGTTGTGATGTTAGTGCTGCTATTTAAATTCTGGATTTGCCTCTATGAATCAGGTGTTCCTTGTTGGACATGACTGGGGTGCTGTTATAGCTTGGCACCTATGCCTTCTTCGACCTGATAGGATCAAGGCACTGGTTAATATGAGCGTTGTCTTCCACCCTAGGCATCCTAAGAGAAAGCCTATTGAATCTATGCGTGCTGTTCTCGGGGATGATTACTATATTTGCAGATTTCAGGTTCTTTTCCTGCACCTTTCTCTCCTATATTTGTTTTCTTTGAACTGTTTTATGATCTTGCAATAGGTACAAATAATGTGGAAATGGATTGAGGTTTAGCTGTTGTTCTATAATCTTTTTTAATGCTGCCCACGTTATGCTTCACAAAGTATAGGTGGTTCCAAATTTGGGTAGAAGAGGGTGGTTGCCATAGATTGATAGCGAGCTTAAGAGCAGTCTAACTTTAACGAATTCCTTTTTGGTGGTGGTGTTTTCTCCATTTGAAAATATCATTTATGAGCTTTTGTTTGAAAGCCGCTTTCATGATCAGCTAAATCTCTTTGATAGTCTTGTTCAGTTTCTGTCAGAGTACCTAAGGGAAATGAGGAGGGGCAAGTGCTTTTTTTTGAAATGTCATTATTGTATTTTTCAAAGAAAATTTCAAAACTTTCGCTGGTATACTTGTTCTTAATTGTAATGATATCCGGCTTCTGGTCTTGAGAATACTGATCTTCGTTTTGGTTATTTATTTATGAGGGTCCGCGTCATTATCTTTTTCATGGTTGGTTAATATTTTGTCTTGTGATACCCAACTTCAGTGAAATTTTGATGTTTCTCTTTTATTCTGTTTATTATCTAACATCTCCTATTACACTTAAAGCCTTTCGGATAAAAAATGAGATTGCTTCCCCTAGGAAAGAAATGGTTTTAAAATTTCTTTAGGCTGTCTCAGAATATTACTTTTTTACCCTCATCTTACTGACATGGCAATTCCGATTTTTCAACATTGTAGCTACAGAGTTCTAGCTGGCTTTTATTGTGAATAGAGTTCTTATGCTGGAGTTTAGTATTAGGCAAAAGATAGACAAATTTTATAAACTGCAGTTTTCATGAGGTGCTAATGTGAATCCTTTCGTCATTGCTGAAGACGTCACTTAATCATTATTGGCTTATCAAAAAAGAAAAATTACATCAATTTATCATCATTGCTGAAAACACAATTTTGGATGTTTTTGTTTCCTTAGGAATATGGACAGGTGGAAGAGGAGTTTGCTCGTGTTGATACTGCGAGACTAATCTCGAAGTTCTTAATATCTCGTAATCCAGCTCCTCTTCGTGTATCTAAAGAGAAAGGATTTGGGGGTTCAAGTCATACTCCAATCAAATTGCCCTCTTGGTTGTCCGAAGAGGATATCAACTACTATGCAAACAAGTTCAGCCAGAAAGGTTTTACTGGTGCATTAAACTATTATCGCGCTATGGACCTGTGAGTTGTCTTGTCACTTTTTTCGCTGGATGAGCTATTTTCTCAAAGAATTCTTAGGTTTATTTTATCTTTTTATAACCGAGAAATCCATAAGGGCAATTGGCGCACGGTTTGGAATTCGATGGATGATTCACCCACCCTTCTACTCTTCTCCACTTATATACCAACCTTTGTTCGCGACAGGTATTGAACTCGTCACATGCGCCTAACCCACACATTATGCGTTGTGCCCTTACCAGTAGATCAAAAACCCCTGGGGACAAAACTCATAGGTTTATTTTTTGTGGTATTGTGCTTATATGAACTAAGATTTGTGCTGCATATGTGTTGATTCATAGGCGATTTGCAGCAAGGGTATGAATAACCTTGAAGTAAAACGGAGGGTAAAATTAAGATTATTCCGTATAGTAGAGAGGTATTTTTCATCTTTTCCCCACAAAAGACAAACAACCTTAAGATTTAATAATCTGCTATTTTCAATCAACTTAATAGTTGCATGTTCTGATACCATTTCATATGCGAAGTTGCTTGAATTCAAGCTTTTGAGAAGTCTGTATTGTGTTAGTTGTTTGTAATAGCATGTTAGTCACCATTTCTATCAGATTAGGTGTTATTGTTTGTCATAGAGACTTACTTGTAGTAGATTTTTAAGTTCTATGCAAATGTAAATAATTTTTACAGGTCATTTATTAGATAATTACATGTAAATCTCTTAATAATCATAAACTGATAATCTGACAAAATGGTAAGTACCTGGCTATCACATACTAATTAATTTCACTGATAGTGTAAAATAATATCTTTATTATATAACTTAAATCCAATATTATAATCTTATAAGTGACCTAATTGTGTAAAGATTTTTTTTTTTTTTTTGCATTGTTAGTGCATAAAATGTGAACTTTTATTTTTAACTGTTGCAGAAACTGGGAGCTGACTGCGCCGTGGACAGGGTTGCAAATAAAGGTCCCGGTTAAGTTTATTGTAGGAGATCTTGACCTAACATACAATACACCTGGTGTGAAGGAATATATCCACAAAGGTGGATTCCAAAAAATGGTGCCATTTTTGCAGGAAGTAGTTATCATGGAAGGAGTTGGTCACTTTATCAACGAAGAAAAACCAGAAGAAATTAATAACCACATTTATGACTTTTTCCAGAAGTTCTGATGTGCTTGTTTTATCACGGGTACTCTTCGCAATCTTGCTCCAAGTGTTTTTATGTTCCGAAATCGGAATAAAAGGCTACTCCTGGGGTTTGCGATCATTTGCCTACTGGTAGCAAATATTATGTATCTTTAACTTCAGAGTTTATTCTAAAGAACTTCAGTTTTGTGGACTTTTTGTGACTACTGTTAATTGGTCGCTATGGAAGAATCAAATGGACTGAAATGGAACGCCTCTAAGAAATAAAAAGAAAGGGAAACCTGAATGAGATGATTATTCAATTAATCAATCAACTAGGTTTCAATCAGATACTAGTTGAGGTCTTTTATATGAATCTTTTGTATCTGTTCTGCTCTAGTGAAGAGCGCGTGTATAAGTGGTACCGAAATAGAGTACCCTGTTCTGGTCTACTTTATGAGTGCCTAGAAGGGGACCAAACAACAAACTTTGTAAAACTGGGCTAACGTCAACTCTTCTAGCCTCTTAATCAGCCAGGCATATTTTAAATAGATTTTAAAAAAATAGATCAACAAAGGAAAAGAAAAAAGAATTCACATTGAACCATAACTCTCAACTTGTTCATTGAGAATTCTGTTTTCAATGCTGCTTATTAATTCAATTAACTTCGCTTCGATACCAAATTAGTCGGAGTTGAGGTAATTCATACAAATATAAAGTAAAGAAAAAGACTATAGGGGTTGAGGGAGGAATTAATTGATGCTGATCATTTTCATATAATGATCTCAATTTTTTTTTGGGACTAAGATATTGTTGTTGATCATGCTACTAATAAACTATCAAAGTATGGCACTCCAGTCCGTGGCAACCAATCCTCTCCAAGTAGAAATTCAGAAACTGTGAAATTAGCAGCATCAGTAGCATTGATAACATGAAAACCAGGCCAAGTGACTCTATCACTAGTGTTAGAACCTGGTCCTGTATTATTAAACTCTGCATAATAACTTGTATTAAGTGCAAAATCCCCTGACCATTCTTTCCAACCTAATGGATTCATAAATCGATTGATAAAATTTTGCGCGTAAATAGTCCTCGAGTACTCCTTCCAAGGTCTACCAAGATATGTTTGTGTACTACTGTTGCTAAATCTCAAGTCATCTGCTGGATTTATGGTGCAATTTTGAATTGATATTCCTGTGTTTTGGTTTGGATCTGTTCTGCCTTGTGCTGTTATTGCGTTGAACTGATTTTCTAAAGGGAGTTTTGGATATAAGTTACAGTTTTGAAAAACAGCAGCAGCGTTACCAAACATGAAATCTACTGTGCCATAAATGTCGCACTCTCTGTAAAATTGTCTAAGGGAGTGCACATATAGTGTGTCTTGGTACCCCTCGAAGCTGCAGCTGTAGAACACGGATAAATCTGCACTATTTCGGACTGCAACTGCTTGATGGTTGATTGCTCCTGCTGTGTTTTGGAATGTGATGTTAACTGCTACAAATCCTTGGCCGTGCACAGCTGCAGAAAAAAGGTCAGACATTGTAAGATAATAGCCTCTTTCTCATGAACTAGGTTAAGTCAAATAAATAGATGGATCGCCTTTTCCTGTCTCCCCCTTGTGCAAGTTAAAAATATGGATTTAAAATTATGGGCACCGACAACCTAAAGATTTTTTTGCAGGATCGGTGAAATTTAATATGTGATAGTACGTTAGTTATGATGTTTATCAGGTTATTGGTTGATGCTTATCATAGGAAGACTGTTTACCTTAATTACTTATGAGTTACCTGACTCTATAAATATTTATATTATCGGTTAAAAAAAGAGATTTAAGTTATATACACGGGTAGTGTAAAAAATATTTGCACCGTCAGTTCAAATTATCTTGATATATATAACATGTTATTACTATATTTTTAACTTAATTAAATATACTGAGTGTTTGAAGAATATTTATTATCAATGTATTTTGACATGTTGTAGCAAGTAATCTTCTTATTTTTCGAGGTTACTAATCCCACTTTTTACGGACGATTACGTGAAATTATCTTTTAGGGGGCCTAAAAGTGTACAAATTCTTATACACTGTTAGTACAAATTTATTAAAGCAAGATAGGAGTAATGGAGGTACTGACCAAATGTAGAAGAATTATATGTTGTAAAGTTATCAACACCATAGCTATGATTTCCTGTGATGATGGTTTGGTTGATACCATCACCAATCATCATCAAATACTTGTTGTTCTTGGAAATGAGAACATACTCCTCATACACACCAGCACTGATGTATATGAGAAAGTAGCCTGTAGTACCATCAGTTTTGTTTGGAGCAACAGCCACAGCTTCATTTATGGTACTGAAATTCCCACTTCCATCTTGGTTTACAATCACAATGTCACTCACCAATACCTGCTCTTCATCTCCCTGCTCCAAGTTTCAAAAATAGAGAATTAGCTTTAGTAGCTACAACATTTTGTGTCAAATAATATATTGTAACTTTTACTATTGTTAAAGTAAACATATGACAAGAACTTATGATTAGCTAGAAATTTTATACATAAGCAATAAATCTTTTGCTATTTAGGAAATTATTTGATTTGATGCTTAGCAACTATAGCATGAACGAGGAATCAGCTTCGCCAATTTATAATAGCCATGAAATCATTTGATTTACTATTGTTAGGTACTAGCCACAATCTTCATATTTGTAGCTAAAGATTTGTAGTTGTATATGCATAATGTTGTAGGATAACTCTCCTTATCTAGTCTAGTATTGTGACGTTGAAAATAGATGTATAACCTACAATAACCGAATATATACTGATGATATACAAAAAATTTACACTGTCATATATATAACTCACCAAAGCCTGATCATCATCTTGCTGCTGGAGCAGCTTTCTCCTGCTGATGCTCTCAAATATGGCCCTATTTCTTGCAGATACTTTCAAAGGCAAGTGGCCATTTCTGAAAGCTGACTTCTTTTGGGTAATTGGGTGAGATTTGGATCTATTTTTCTTGTTGGGAACCCACCCTTTTATGAACAAAGCTAAAGAAACACTATAAAGCTTTTTGTCATCAATGAGAGAGGTGAAAATGCCATTTCTCAAACTCCAAGGAAAAGAAGTTTCTTGGAGACCATCTAAACAAGTTTGTGTGTTTGTCAAAATAGCACTTAGCAAAGTTTGCACATCCTCTGCTTCCAAGATTGGTAAAATCTTGGAAGTTTCATTAACAGTCTTGAAAGTGCTTGATAGATAGTCAATGTTTAGCTCAGCCAAAACTTGGCAATCTTCTAAAGCACGAATCGTGGTAACTGTTAAACTTGTGGATTTTCTAAGGTATTTTTGAATAAGGGAAAAGAATTTATGAGCTGAAGATAAAGATTTATGAACAGAAAATCGACCATAGTCGTAGACATTACTATTGGAGGTGTCATTTCCAGTTGTTGGGAGTATGGATTTACAGAAATTAGGAAAGGGAGTGAACTTGCAAATGGTGGAAGGAGAGACAGGGTTGATACTTGGAAGAATATTAGCAGCAGAAGATTGAGAAAATGAAAACAGAATAAATAGTATTAGAGTGAAAGAAAGGGTGTAATGAGCCAAGAAAAGCTTAGAAATATTGTTATCGATGACTTAGATCTCTAGATTAAATGGTGAATGTGAAATGTACTACTTGATACTAGTACTATATATAGCAAAGAATCCAGAGGAAGCTTTAGTAATAGAGAAGAATACTACTTAGTCAAATAATTGTTTAGGGGACATTAATGGAGAGTCAACCAATTAATTTGCATGGTCATTTTCTGCAAAGCGCGTTGATCTTGATTAGGATTTAACTTATATCAACTGACAGTAGAATTGATTATTACACTGTCGTTTCATTTTAGTTGGTTATAGCATGTCATTTACTTCTTTTCAGCCGTAACTATAGAGAGTTACGTGGTAAAAATTGCACGGGGCACCTTATTTGGTCGCCCCCATTTAACTTATACCCGTTTTTTTTAAAACTTTTAATTTGTACCCATTTTTTAAATAACTTCAGCTCCCTTTCCCTCGCTGAGCTGAAGTTCACCAGAAGACAAAAGCTTCAGCTCTAAAGCTGAAGTTCCCAAGTTATAAAGACAATTACAAAGACAAAACTTCAGCTCTAGAGCTGAAATTTTGTCTTTGTAAACTGGGAAACTTCAGCCCAATATGCTGAAGTTTTTGTCTTTATAACTGGGGAACTTCAGCCCCGTATGCTGAAGTTTTTGTTTTTAATAACTGGAGAACTTCAGCCCCAAATGCTAAAGTTCCCCAGTTACAAGATAACAATTTCAGCTCTAGATCTGGAGTTCGCAAGCTACTTCAGGCCCGTCTACTAGAATGTTGAAGTTTTGCGTGATTGCCCTTGCTACTTCAGCCCTGCATGCTGAAGTTATGCGCAAAAACGGGTACGGATGTAATTTTTTTTACAAAGCGGATATAAATTAAAACGTGACATAAAAAGTGGGTACAGATGCAGAACCCCCGAGTTACGTGTTAATGTAGGTCATCTTAATTTGATGATGTAAAAACGTTATATATTGTCAGTGCATATAAGCTAAACTGAAATGACATGACTGTAGCAGATTGATTATGAAGGCATTCATTAGGCTCAAACAAGCTAAAGGCAAGCAACTTTATTGTCTGAATTATTAGTATTTCAATAATCCAAGTATTATTATAGTATTTGTATGTAAAGTAAACGCAACTTGCTGATGAGTTTGTTTGTGCATAGATTGTCAATACAAGCAAGCACATGCAAACTGTGATTCTCTCGTACCATGTGTATGAGATAGAAGAAATTAAAATACCCCTTAATAATCTTCTAATACGATAACTTCGCCTAGGTGAGCTTGCTTATATTGTTGGCCTCAAGTCCTGATGAAGGAGCTATTGTAGGATGGAAACCAGCGTAAAACTAGTCAATTTCATAATGAATCTTCACTTAGAATATAATACGATTCCAATGTTTTTGGAACGTAGACGTAGTAGTTTTGTTGTTGTAATAATCTTCTAATATGAGAAAGGAGGAGGAGCACCAAATAAGCAGATTTTTTTTTTTTTTTAATTTTGCTTAAACTGAAGAAACAAAACAGTGGCCACAAGCCAAAATAATATTATAAACAAACCGAAATTCTGGTCTGAATTACAAGCTGCCAAGTGTCATAGAGGGTCATAACTCATATACGTCTGAAATAAGTTATATATGCAGACATGCACGTTCAAGAAATTGTTGCAACCCTGTTACATAATCTTGTTTTGGAAGAAAAAGAAGCGTCAAATCGCTATCCCGGCGTAAATTCGAATTTTGTGGGACTTCAATACAAATACCGGACTTCAGGTGAGAAATCACAAAAAGAAAGAAAAGGATAATCTTGTAGCAGAAAATGTACATCGTCGATGGTGAATATCTGCATGAGGATCAAGAATTCAGCAAATTTAAATACTGTGAATCTTAAAATATATATTTAATTCTATCTATATTTATTTCGGACGGGAGCTCTGGAACAACAGTAAAATTGTTTCCGTGTGACCTATAGGTCACAGGTTCGTACCATAAAATCAGTCATTAGTGATGCTTGCATTAGGGTAGGCTACATACACCATATTCCCTTGGGGTGCGATCGTTCTTCTGTCCCTGTGTGAGCGCAGGATTCATCAACTTACATGTAGCCGTCAGTGTAAATAATTTTTAGAAACAATTACAGGGAAGTACAAGTAGGGTACTTTGTCAATAATTTTAGCCTATATCTTTTTTCTTACCGAGTTTAGCATATTCTGTATATAATTTTGAACTTTTTTCACCTATTAACAAGGTATTAAGAAGATCCATGCTAGAATCTGAAAGTGATGTTCATTTTTATCATCACAGGTTTAAATATTATTAGGCGAACTAAAGTAGAAACAAAAACTCCATTGTTTAGGTTCTTTAAAAGCTTGAAACTCATAAATGGGTGTTGTGATTTGTTGAAGTTGTTGGCAAATTGATAGAGGGGTTAACTTTTGAAGCGACTCAGTGAAGACTTGAGCTATGTAGTGATGTTTTTCATAAGTTGAAGTTTGTAGGTGACAAAGTCTAATTTTTTTATGCATATTATAATAAGTGTATAATATTACATACTGGATGTATAAACACTATTGCGAAAAAATAATTAGTTATACGGATGTAAACTTAAAAACATGGTTACATAGATGTAATATAGTGTGTTGGACTGTACTTTTGCGCTAGTTTCTCGAATTTTTGTAAAAATTGCGCGGGACACCCTATTTGGTCGCCCTCATTTAATCTATATCCGCTTTTTTTAAAACTTTTAACTTGTACCCACTTTTTAAATAACTTCAGCTCCCCTTTCCCT